>CAKOES020000471.1:0-26411 GCA_933207985.1 Pelobates cultripes
GTAAAAAAATCTTTTTATTTGTATGCATTTGCCTCTAACTTTTACGATGTCTCTACGTGAGAGACTCTTTATGTGCATACAGAGATCACATCTCGCCCTCAAACAAGATGGCGACTAAAGACTCATATGTGTACGAACTAATAGAAATGCGACCGCTCTGGATGATGACACAAGCGGAAATGACGTTACGCAACACAGCCGACGACCATCCGCAATTAAGGAAGGCTCCTATCAAACGTGAATTGAAGATATAAAAAGAAAACCGGAACGCAGATGACGATACCAATTGAAAAAGCCGCTGGGCGAAACGCGTCTCGGAGGATCAACAGGATTAAGGACTTTCTTTTAATACTGTATTTTTATATAGTTTTTATTTTTTGTTATAGTCAGCTTATATTTTATAATAAATTGTTTTCCTTATAATCCATTGTTGATACCAGTATCCTGTGTTCCTGCTATTTACCCAAAAGGGTTTTGTGTCCCCTTTTTGACACATAAAGCTATATACTCAGAGCCAAGATTTAGGCTCTGAATCAGGTGAGCAATTTTCAACTTCTTCTTGGCAATTACACCTATACCGATATACTGCACAATATTTGGTTTCCATCCGTTAAAGGTACAAAGAGTTCCCTGTCTACATAAAGGTTCCGTGTGACCCTAAAACACGCCCGCTTGAGAGATCTGAGCCTGTCCAGCTAAGGCTCAGAACCATGTGAGTGGTTCTATATTCTCCATTATTTTCTCCAATATTATTTACAATATACTACACCATATTATTGTTCATTTCATCCCCACGTATAGGTCATTTTACATAGACCAAGAGTGGGGTGAGTTAATTTACTTGGAGCGCTCCACCTACAGATCGGTTTTGTTTTTTTTACCATTCCTTTCACTTTCCATACGTTATTTTGTGTCAAGTTGTGAGAGGTTTGCACACTGGTGGTAGCAGCACAATTTTTCCACTACAATATTTACAAGCGCCTGTATACACATCATTCTTTCTTTCAAATGTGTGAAATAGTCGTTTGGGTTCACGGGAGAGTGTGGTTATGAGGGTATTGAAGTAATTAACTTTTGCAGAGGAAAGAGCCAAGCTGTATGAGCTCAGCATAAATTTATAGTGGAGAAAGTCAGACGCACAGTGAAACTTTCTCCAACAGCGTTCAGCAGTTCTGGAGCATTTTTGGAGGTATCGAGTGAGCTTGGTGTGCCAGGGTTGTTGTTGGGGGGGCCTGCAGCATTTAAATGTACCAGGTGCCATGATGTCTAGTTGAGAGGAGAGGGTGGAATTGTAGAAGGAGGTTGCAGAGCTAGGACAGGTGAGGTTTGAGATAGGTAAAAGGAGAGTTTGGAGATTAGTGGAGAAATGCTCTAGTTCAAGACATTGGAGGTTTCTGTGAGAGTGATGTTCAGACGGTGGTGTCAATTGGGTCTTAGGTATGCCAATGTCAAAAGTCAGCAGATGGTGGTCAGATAGAGGAAAAGGAATATTGGAGAGATTAGAAGCAGTACAGAGGTTGGTGAAGGCAAGATCCAGAGTGTTTCCTGCTGTATGGGTTGCTAGATTGGACCATTGCGTAAGGCCAAAGGAGGTGGTTACATAAAGCAGACGAGAGGCATCAGTGCAATTGGGGTTATTGATTGGGATATTGAAATCCCCAAGTATAAGGGAAGGAGTGCTAGATGAGAGGAAGTGGGAGCACTGCAATTGTGGAATGACCTCCCGTACAATTTAAAATCTTCCCTAAGTACTTTAAGAGATCCCTCTCTACATACCTGAAAACAGAATGCACCTGTCATGGTTGATTATATATTTCCTGACTGTTCTATGTTAAATTTAGTATTTTGTTGTGTATTAATATTGTTTTTGTATTTTATTGTACCCTAATTTTATAACATGACAGGAGGCTTCGTATTTGCATTAACTTTCTTTACTAGCTCCATAGCAGCAAAGAAAAAAAATCATTAAAGAAAGAACCAATCAGAGTAGAACAGAGGATATATAAGTCCCAGCGTAGCCAATCATTTCCTCTTTCTTTGCTGCTCCATCACAAGTCAGGTCAGAGTACTGATTTCTTTAAGATTCCTGTCGGGTTTCTTTAAGATGTTTTGACTGTATGTTTTGGCTTAACTGCACTTTATCTTATTATTTTATTTACCTATATGCTGTAGTGGATTGGGGGCCAGGGGGAACCTGAGTGGGACTACCCTTTCCTGTCAGGGAGCTGTGCTCCCTTTGGGACAGGGTACTGGGCTGAGGCTCTCCTATCACTGCTCGTACGGACTGTCGTCCGACTGCCTCCCACCCCCCCTCCACCCCCCTCTCTTCCGTTTCACCTATTCCAGGGTGGCTACGCTCGCCACCCCCCCCTTTTTTCTCTGCTGTCTAGCTCTGCTCGCGCTCTAGTAGAGCGAGCAGGCGAGACCCTCGTCTCTCAGGGCGCCGGGCTTTCGCGGCCCGATCCGTTCGCGCCGTCAGCTTCAAAGGCGCGAACGGCGGACCGTTACTGCTCGCGCCCCCCTCCCTAGCCGTTCGCGGGGTTTTGCCGCGAACGCATTTAATTTGCGAACGGACAGTTTCCCGAACTACTCAAGGGAATTCAGTCCGTTCGCGGGTTTTTCTTATGCGCACAGCGTTCGGCGGTTTCAGCCAGGCGAACGGCCGTTCGCGGCTAATCTGCCGAACGCTGGAAGGGCTCCATTTTCGCGGGCTTTGTGCCTGATTGTCTCGCGAGACCCGTGCGGCCATTTTGTGGGTTACCGGTTTCGTGGAGTGTAACACCTATCAAGAGAAGGCTCTAGCTCCTATCAAGCTTATTACTAATTCTGCTGTGGTGGAATTCGTTTGGGACCTACACAGGTTGGTGTCATTGCCCCTGGGGAGTGGGACTGCCAGTAGGGTTTAGCCCAATATCCTGGCTAGGGGTGAGCCCCCATTGAGTGCTGCATAGCAGGAACTGTTGAAGCAGTTCCCTGTGAACCTGGGTGAGCCCCAGCGACTCGGAGTCCAGTACCACGCCACTGCGCGTTTTTTACCTTGAGTCCCTCCCGTACGGTCCCTCACCTCTAGTAGCTATACCTGTGCCTGTTAGTGCCCACGCCATGGAGGACACAATTAATACCAGTGACCTTCAAGCAATGATCAACGCGGCGGTAGCTGCGTCTTTGGAAAAAGCGTTAGCAAAAGCGGCTCCTGCCCCCGCTGAATCTCATGCGCTGTCTAACAAGCCACACCGGGCTCACGAAGACTCAGATGAGTCGGATGACTCCACTAGAGAAAAGAAGCGCCCGGCGAAACGCCACTGGAAGGGCGAAGCTTCCAAGCGAGCCGCCTTCAAAGGCAAGGCCCCTATGAAGCGCGATAAACGCACTAATCAGATACCTCCCGTGTACGCTGGGGAGGCCTCCTCGGATGAGGAGCAGGACGTGCCCCACTCTCTCTCCATTCTGGATGAGTGGCAGGCTGAGACCTCCGACTCTGACGAAGGCGATTGGGGCCCCAACGCCTATGTCACCGAGACATTTCTGGGTGAGCCCCAGCAAAAAGGAGATGTGGAACCCCCCGCCACGGCCACGCAGGAGCAGGAAGTATTCCTGGATTCCACGGGCCAGAGAATGTTTGATCCTAGGAAGATCCGCCACCCCCGCTCGGGTGAGTGGGCCCCTCCTGATCATCTCATCCGCTTCATGCATTTTTGGATCAGAAAACCTTTGGAAAAACATATCCGTAAGAGGATGCGGGCAGAGTGCCCGAGACCTACCCTGCCCGATAAGGTGGCCTATATGCCGGAATTTGATCAGCTTATGCTGACCTTTATGGAACAAGGGGGCCGCGACCCACGGAGGGGGATTGAGAAGAGTTTTAAGGGAGCTCAGGATAAACTCCTAGACACAATGGGCCCGTTGGCCCGAGTTATGTACCTGGCGGACGAAGCATACGCCAGAGCGGACTCCTTCACGGCAGACATGGTACGAGAATGGGCACATAATATCCGAGAGTGGGCCCAGAGGGGCTTTTGTTTCCTCGGTAATACAAATGCGGCCCTCTCTACGGAGCGGCGCCGGGCAGCACTTTTTCGTATCGACCCCAAATTAGCTGACCTCGGGGTCAAAGAATTGGGCCCACAGGCACAGGGCAAGCTCTTTGGTGAAGCTTTTATGAAGGAACTGAATAAGCACGTAAACGTTTTTACCTCCTTGAATAGAGCCCGCACGTCCATGCGTAAGGTCTTCCGAGGTTCCTCCGCAAAGGGTGTTTCTTTCAAGGGCTGGTCGGCAGCGGGGCCGTGCCGCCAGCCGGTTCTGGCCTTCAGGCCCCCGTATGGGCTTCCAGCACCAATTCTTCCCTCAACAAGGCTACCAGGGCAACGGAGCCAAACAACCATTCCCCTATTACCAAAGGGGTTCTGACAGAGGACGGGGCGGTCGAGGACGAGGCCGGGCACGCTTCCCTACAGGTAAGAGACCACCTTTGTTTGGTACCTCATATAACTATGATTGCAGGCCGTGTTTCCCTGTTTTCCCAGAATTGGGCGCAACTGTCCACAGACGCTTGGGTGCTACAGACCGTCCAAGGATATCGGATAGAACTCCGATCACACCCCATTCAAAGATTTCCCCCTTATCCTTTGCACCTTTCGGCTGCGGACAATCGCCTCATAAACGGGGAACTCCGCGAGCTTCGCATAAAGGGCGCTATCGAACCGGCGCACACAAGGGGAGGATTCTTCAGCAACATGTTCCTCGTCCGCAAGAAGACCGGGGACTTCCGGCCAGTGATCAATTTGAGAGGACTAAACACGTTTGTGACCTACCGCCATTTCAAAATGGAGGGCATCCATTTACTGCGGGATCTCCTCCAAGAAAGGGATTGATTTACGCGGCTAGACCTCAAGGACGCTTATCTGACAATTCCAATCCACATGGACAGCCGTCCATTTCTCCGCTTCCTCTGGAATGGCACGCCATGGCAGTTCACGTGCCTTCCGTTCGGACTGAGCTCGGCACCGTGGTGCTTCACAAAACTGCTCAAACCGGTGGTATCCCACCTCCGAACACATGGGATCAGATGCATAATTTATCTGGACGACATTCTCCTGTTCTGCAGAACAAGGGAACTGGCCATCCGGCACACTATGTATACAGTACAACTGTTAGAATCCTTGGGCTTCGTGGTCAACAAGGCCAAATCCGCAATGGTGCCTGCCCAACGAATCCAATTCCTGGGCTTCGAGATCGACTCCAGGTCTTGCACCCTACATCTCCCCTCAACCAAAGTGGCGGCTATCAAGAAGGAGATCCGCAGGGTTCTCAAATTGGATTCCATTCCGCTCCGTCAACTGGCACGGATTGTGGGAATCTTATCATCTTCAATACAAGCCATATTTCCGGGACCCCTTCACTACCGAGCGATGCAATGGCTGAAGGCCAGCCTCCTCCGCCAAAATCCCACATACAACCAACCAGTCCCGCTGTCGGAAGAAGTATACCAAGAACTCCAGTGGTGGCTCCACTGCATGCAGGCCTGGAATGGTCGGGCCATCTTCGGCAGTCAACCGGACTTCGTCCTAGAGTCGGACGCGAGTCGCCTAGGATGGGGCGCCACGGACGGAGAAACGTCCACAGGGGGCACGTGGACACCACAGGAATTATCGATGCATATCAATTGCCTCGAACTCCTAGCGGGTTCCTTTGCTATCCGCAGCCTCACAAAAGGGCAGTCCAATTGCTGTATACTGTTGAGAATGGACAATGTATCCGCGGTACGATACATCAACCGCTTGGGGGGCACCCGGTCGAGAACCCTGGTGCATCTGACGAAGGAAATCTTCGACTACTGCCTCCCGCGCAATATCACACTACGGGCAGAACACCTGCCGGGGGAGACGAACCTCACGGCGGATTGGTATTCCCGTCATTGGAGGGATGCCAGCGACTGGCAACTGGACCCGCGGATATTCGCACACCTACAAGACCAGAAGGGACCCTTTCGACTGGACCTCTTTGCCTCAAGAAACAACCGGCAGGTCCCGCAATTCTACAGCTGGCTACCGGACCCGGATTGCTTAGCGGTAGATGCCTTCACTCAGCACTGGCCACATCAAGGGGCATATGCCTTTCCCCCTTTCGCCATGATTGCCAGAGTTCTCAATCACCTTCGCAGACGGAGGGTCCGACTGACCCTGCTGACGCCACTTTGGCCGAGTCAGCCCTGGTTCCCGGACCTTCTCGAATTGTCTTATCAGGACCCGATCCTCCTACCGAACAACGACATGTTACTCAGGGACCCGACGGGGAACGCACATCCGATGGTGTCAGACGGCCGTCTGACCTTAGTGGCCTGGACTCTTTCAGGGGAACCTGGCGTACCGACGAATTATCGTCAACGGCTAAAGACCTCCTTTGGGATTCCTGGGCCCCGGGAACACGGAGAAGCTATCTATCCGCATGGAGAGCTTGGACCAGTTGGTGCGTGGGACGGGACTTGGATCCCTTTACAGCCCCTGTTTCCGATATCATGAATTTTCTCTCAACCCTATTCGAGGACGGGAAGTCGTACCGCACCATAAATGTCACGAGATCAGCTATCTCGGCAGCGCACGTGCCGTTTCAAGGAAGGGCAGTTGGACAGGATCCGCTAATATGCCGCCTGCTACGGGGCATCAAACTAAGGAGACCGCCAGCACCTAAATATCAACATCTCTGGGACGTGGAGATAGTCCTTCGTTTTCTCAGGGACTGGCCTCCCAACGAACAGCTGTCATTGAAACAACTGACGGCGAAGTTCACCTTCCTGTTGTGCATGGTGTCCTTCCGGAGAGTGGCTGACGTTCGGACTTTCGATAAGGACGCTTTCTCCATTGGACCCGAAGGAGTCACGTTTCACATATCTCAGCGTAACAAATCCAATACAACATCAGTGTTCTATCCGTTTTTCAATTCGGATCCCCAGCTATGCGTGGTCCGGACCCTCCGAGCCTACGTGTCGGCAACGGAAGGCTTACGCTCACCGTCCGCACGACAACTCTTGGTATCATATGTGACTCCACACGGCCCGGTCTCGGTCATCACATTGGCCAGATGGGTCAGGTGGATTCTGGCTCTAGCTGGGGTGGATGCCTCATTTGGCGCACACTCCGTTCGAGGGGCAGCGGCATCATCGGCATTTTTAGCAGGCGCCTCTCTGGCGGATATCCTACACACGGCAGATTGGTCCCGGGAATCTACCTTTCGGACCTTCTATTTTCGCCCGTCATCCAATGCCGCTTTCGCTCTTCTACCTAAGCGTTAAAACTGCAAATACGAAGCCTCCTGTCATGTTATAAAATTGAAGATTATGCTAGCGCAGTGTACTAATAATCTTAATTTTAATAATGACAGGAGGCGAGTATTTCCCACCCTTTCTTTCTCATAGAAGTTCCCGCCCAGATGGAGGTAAGTAGTTGGTGGGAGTAGTTTGGTTGTATATCGGGACTTACTTACTTGAATTAGCTTGTTATGCTGTTATATTTATTATAAGCTATTAGACTAGTTGGTATGGTGAATTTTAAGATGTCTTATTGACTAGTTGATTCGTTACAGATAATTGGATTTTCTTTGGTCAGTCCCGTATCATTGATACTACTCTCCCTCTCTTTTCAGTTTGACAAACCACAAGGATGATGGGAAGGCTGAAGAGGCCATTGTTATGACCATGTTGGATTTCGTTATGACGGTTGGAATAAAGTTACTAAGGACTTATTACTACGTTTGGATCTTGTGATGTCGCAGTAGTCAAGAGGAAATGATTGGCTACGCTGGGACTTATATATCCTCTGTTCTACTCTGATTGGTTCTTTCTTTAATGATTTTTTTCTTTGCTGCTATGGAGGTAGTAAAGAAAGTTAATGCAAATACTCGCCTCCTGTCATTATTAAAATTAAGATTATTAGTACACTGCGCTAGCATAATCTTCAATTGTATGAGCGTTGCTATGGTGGGTATGACGGTGTCCCTGTGCCATGTGTGTGGCAGGAGAGATTATCCGTGGGGTTAAGTGGCATCAAAGCAGAAAGCTTGATGTAGGTTGGCTGCAGGCATAGACAGTGTGAGTGTGTCAGCTAGACGACACGTTGTGTGTGACATGGGATTAAGTATAAATGTTTAACTGCCACTGGGTGTTTAGATGAGGCAGGGACAATATGTGAACAGGAAATGATTGAAAAAACAATCCCAGTAATTGAAAACAAAACAATAATAGATGGTAGGCAGCAGGCACATAACAGCCAGAGTAACATTTCTTGTGGTGCTGCTTCCTATTTCTCTATATGTGTACATTCAGGCATTGTTTATCACACGGGTGAGACATAGAGAGTATGCAATAGGAGGTACAATAGGTAACTTGAGAGAGGTGTACTCATGGCTGTTGGGTATACAGGAAATTTGCTTCACATTGAAATTCAGGGGGAATAAGAAGCAGGAAAGCGTCCGGTTTGTATGTGGACTGTATGGCAAATACCCCTTTTTTTTGTAGGTAAGGTGGACGGTCATTAAGTCCTTGCGGTTCAGGCATTTTCAACCTATGCCCGCCTGAGAGTGTATAGAGTCCCGTAGCCAGGGTTGGTGTTGCCTGCTGCCCCCGATTATTGAGGATCGGCAGGTATGGGCTTTCGCTGGTAGGGTTCCCCACTTTACCTCGATTATGTTGTGCATCATGGCGGGGTCCAGCCGCTGTCATGGCTGTGCGGGGTTTTCTAGTCTTTGCTCCATGTGGTCAAATATCCGTCAGGAGGAGTTGTTTATTCCGGCGTCGCCCGCCAGCGCTTTTCGGCTTGGGGTTGCTTGCCGGTGTCTGGGGCCAGGTGGTTGTTCTGCTGGTAAGGTTACCTCTGCTGCGTGGGGCTGGGCTTGCTTCAGCCTGTGAGCCAGTTTCAGCCTAAAGGCTGCAAATGTGCGTTCCAGCCGTGCTGTGATATCCAGTTCACCTTCACCCTTGCTTAGTGTACACGTGGCAGCCGTCATTATGTTCCGCTCTGTCATTGCAGGTCGTCCATGTGGGTTTGGGGGGGGGGGTGGAGTGTCATGTCCCCTGAGCCGCCAGCTGAAGGACGGGGAAAGCGTCTGTCTCTCCCCAGTGCCAACGCCCACAGGCCTCGGTCGGACAGCTCAGGTTTTCTCGTACCGTTTTTCACGGGAGAGGTGTCAAAAGTTTAGTTAGGGCACACTGGGCTCAGGTAGGGTAGCCTCATGTAGGTAATTTTGTTGCATTGACGATAATTTGCGATTAGTCGAGTTAGACTGTGGGAGTCCAGAAAGCACGCGTCTTGTTGGGAAGCCAGTCAGGCCCAGCCCCCACCCACCAAATATTTTAACCAACACGTAAACTCTTTAATAACCCACAGTCTCCTGCTAACCCACTTATTGGCCGCAACTTCATCTTTTGCCTGATTGGATGTGGCTACTATGATACCTATTATTAGACCTTTAGGGACTTGCTGTGTTAACTAGTAGGTGTACAGTGATGGACTTTTCTCCCAGTCCCTGCTAAAGGTCCACTCTGTTTCTTGAAGTTTCTTGGCCTGTGAGGGCTTTGCATGCCAGTCCTTGACCATGGCTATGTAGCCCAGTCAGGCATAATGGATTTGACTTCCACTCCCTGGCTCAGAAGGAAACCTGGATATTTCTAGCAGTCTTTGTCAAATCAATAATACAGCAAACATTTTAATTGTATATTTAAAACTCTGAAAGATAATATGTGTAGAAAATCTATGTTTAATGCCTAAAGTTTAGTTTCTTAAGGGTTAACAAAACCCTTTTCCACTGTATTGACAGAGATTTATTAAAGTATTAAAAATATATATCCGAAGAGCCAGTCATTAAAGTCCTTTGAAAAGACTGAAACATTCTATTTCTTTAGCCTTTTGTGGCTGGTAGATTATTCACTTATGGATCACTGATCAGCCTCCTCCGCAGCTGGTTCTCCAGGTCCTTTATAACAGGAATATGATCTCAACGTGCAAAACAAAGGAATCATTCTACGAAAGAAGGATCTGATGTGTTATTTAACATGAATACCAAATTACATGCTACAAGTAATGGTAGAAAGGAAAGATATACTTTTCATGTTGCTTTGTTTTCATCCGGGTCACAGCTTTGGTTTAAATGAATGTTTCGGTTAGAAGGATATGTAGAGGACAGAATTTAAAATGAGAAATGCACTTAGCTTGTGTAAAAGACAACAAAGTAAGACAGCATTTTATAAGATGACTCCCTGATTTAGTCAAAGGAATATTCACAGTTTGGCACTTTTCGGATAACGGATATAGAATTCACAAGAATCTGCATTAAGTAGGTTTATGGTGTGCTACCATGGTCTTATTGGTATTATAGTCTTACTTGTCTACAGCCTTAATGTGAATTATATGAAGGTATGTTCACAAAATAGTCACTTGATACATAGCTAGATAAGCTTGCTTTAGAGATTAACGAAATTTCAAATAGGAAATATTGAAATTTTCTTTTAATAAGCTCTTTTGTTTTTGTGTTTCCGTTCTTCTCTAAATGCGAACTACATTGCTGCACTGTTATGAGACATCATGCTGCTTGTTACATTTATAATATTTTACTCATGGTTGACATAAGACATCATGCGGCTTGTTATATTCATATTTTACTCATGGCTGATACAGAGATAGTGTGAGACGTTTGTTTCTAAAAACATACAAGATCCAGCTCACTTGCTCATTCACAAAACAGCTATTTCAATTCTCTCAGAATGTAATAGTTTTATTTAAAAACACCTCACCTACGCAAAAAATAATGGGGGTTTAGTTATAGTATATGATCATACATTGCATAAGCCTGCCACAACATCAATGTACCTCATCCTTGGCAGGTCCTACTCTTGTAAACTAATGCCTGTTCTTATGAGATTAACCCACTTACTTGGGAAATGCTTCCTCTTGGGACTCTCTCCAGGTCAAAGTTAAATAGGGCCCAGGAATGAGGCGCCTGTGACAGGGAGGGGTACAAAACCAGGTTGTTGGGCTGGACTCCCAAATTTATAAATGAAACCAAGAGGGCTGCACTCACCTAAACATGCATACTTGTAAGGGTGCTGCTGAGGCTAATTCATAGAACATACAAAATCCACGCATTCTCATAAAAAGTAAAAAGTTTGAAGATTATGATACACCAAAAATATAACCACACTGTTTTGGATTACCAATAAAAATAAGTATAATAGATTGAATAAACATCTAAAGAGTGAAATAATAAAGATTCTAAAAAATCTGACTTGTCTGTTTGACCATAATTAGATATGAGTTTGAAATAAAGTTGGAAATAAACAGGTGATGGATAATATACAAAAGATTTAACCAGGGAAATAAATTAGCTACAAGAAGAAAATACATTCATGAAGATCTAAAACAGACACCAACAATAGGCAGAAAAACAATAGATTTTCATATTTACAAAGACTTGGCAATCGTGTGAAATTCAGTTGAAGTCATACTTGGACACTGACTATTCCGAATATGTTCTAACCTGGTGTGAACTTTTTAAACTGTGCATTTATAAAACATAGAAGAGGAAGAAGCATTTAGTGAATGAACTGTTTAGCAAATGTTTAGTGAATGAGCGAGTGTGTTGGATTTTGTATATTGTTCGAAACAAACATCTAACACTATCTCTATATCAACCATGAGTAAAATATTATAAACTTATAAAGTTTGACTTTAGAGAAGAATTGAAAAATAAACAAACAAAAAAAAAAAAATCTTCAATATTTCCCATTTGGAGTTTCGTTCATCTCTAAAGCAAGCTTATCTAGCTATGTATCAAGTGACTATTTTCTGAACATATCCTCATATAATTCATAAGATATACATTAAGGCTGTAAACAAACAAGAACATACGACCATAAAACCAATAGGACCACGATAGCATATCATAATCCTATGGTATAGTGAATGAGAAATACAGTAGAAATAAATTGTGTTTCAAAACTTTCCCAGGGGTGTCCAACTTTGTCTCCAAATCATAACCACCAGCATTACAAAAATTTAAAGAGGTATTGCCGTGGAGCTCTGTTTTCCTGTATAGTCATTAAAATTTCTGGCCTTCTAGGAAAGAGAAATACAAGGACAATAAATAGAAAATAGTGGTATAGGTTCTTAAAATGGTTTGACTTTCTTGAACAAGTGCACTTGGAATGTATAATATATTTCCCAGAATTCTCAGCCAGTGGCTAGCTAAGTATTGTCACAGCATGGTAAATGTGTAAAGATGAGGGGTTTGTGACATCAAAAGGGAAGAATGTCATCATAGTTCACCGGTGCACCAGTCTCAACATACAATGATCAGTTCCAATATGTGAATAACCATTATCAAGTTTCCTATTATGATTCTGACCCCATGGGATATAATTATGTCATGTAGAAGAGTCATGATATGTTCAGTAGAAAACTTCTTAGAAAGAAAAAAAAATACATACATGCAATTTGTCACACAAGCATGTTATAAATGATACTCTTTGTCATTTAAGCAGAATTCTAGGATACCGTGTTCTGGTGCAGTCTGTTAAAATGTCACAGGAATATATATGGTGAATGGCGGTTGGTGTATTTAAAATAAATTCTCAAAAAATAAATCATTACCGTAGATCTCTAAACATGCTGGTGCATTTGTTTTGTGTGTGTGTGTTTTTTTGTTTTTTTTAAAGGTTTTATTTATAGCCAAGACATGCACGGGATAAGTAACTATCTCATTCCTCACTAGAGAACAGTTCTCTCCACTTGGTTACACATCACAGTTATACATCAAAAGAACTGTATCATTAAGCTTTTAATAGGTCAGTACTGAAAGCAGAAGAATGCACAAAATATCAAGAAAATGTGCACTATGGCCAAACATTGGAAGTGATAAAATACAGTTCCTTTCAGCTAATAATCGGAAGTTCCATTACCACTCAGCCATGAACTGAATTATCAGTGACGTACAACCAGGATAATTCTTACTGCCTCATGCACTATATATCTAAACTTTGACACTTAATTATGTTGTCCTACAGTAGATCACGGTTTACAACAGCAACAAAGATTAGTACAATAGTATAGGGAGTATATTCGCTAGATAAACAATACGGCATTGTAAAGTGTTTTAGAAATCTCCCATGCTACCACCTGGGAAAGGTCGTCTTGAGAATTCTAAAAGTATATTTTTACCCCAAAAGAATTTCCCATAGAAAAAAAAAGGTTTGGCACTATTTTAATTTAAAATATGTATTATAGCAACAATGGCTGATAATGGACTTCATAAGTGTGTAGTGTTAAACATATTAATAGAATACAAATAAAAATGACTATGTGTACATAGAAAAGCAATTAACTCTATACGCAATTTTTGGCTTATTGTCACTGTTAAGAATAGGTCTTTAAATGCAATCTAAAAGTTCCTAATTTTGAATTAGAGTAAGGAAGAGTGTACAATAAAAAAAAAAAATGAAAATGTATGCATATACATTCTTTTTTTTCCTTTTCTTTTTCTCATTCAAAACTAGGGATTTATGCCTGATTTATTATTTTTGGATACATTTCCAAATTATTTAATATTTTTGGATAAACTTTTGAAATATATATTTTTTCCAAAATATTATAATATAATTATATATATAGCAAAAATAGGAAAGCTTGGCACACCTCTCTTCTGAAAAAATTATATTTAGATGCCTAGGTGCTAATCCCATGCATAATCCAAGAGGTGTGAGGGTGCACACTAGGTCTTATCTTAAGTGTCAAAAATTATTTATTGTATTTATAAAAAAATACATAGACTGTGTATTTACTAACACAATCGACGTTTCGGCCCTCCTGGGGTCTTTACCAAGATCATTTTATTAAAAATAATATAAAATATAAGTGTAAATATTTCTCCAAAAATATTAAATCATTTGAAAAGCTTATTCAAAAAATATTATAATGAGGCATTTGGCCTTGATTTAATATGTTTCACAAATGATTCACTACTGTTAGAAAAATCACCCAAATTATTTATCTACAAAAATTCCCATTTAAAAAGATGTTCTAACAGTATTCAATAATTTGGACAGTTTATTAGATTAAGGCCATAATTACAATATTAAGGCTAAAATATCTGAGCTGTGACTTTAGCTGACAATTTATCTCGGGATATTTGGGCTTTATATTTGCATTTCCAATTAATTACAATTTGCTGTTTAGTTGAGATTCAGTACTTTTTTTTAATTATAATGCACACTTGCTCCTTGTCCTTTTTATGCTGTTTCATCTGGATTTGAACTCACAGGTTCTTGAGACAAGTTCTTCAGACGAGGGATATAGACAGCAAGCAATTTGGCTGGTGGAAGGAGCACGCGCGCCTTCTACTCAAGTTGCCATCCAGACACCGACTTTAAATCATTTTGAAGCCATAATTGCACGTTACAATCAACTGGCAGAGTCAAAGCAAACAAAAAAAATCATGACAAAAGTAGAGTTTAATAAAAGTCTTTCAGTACATCATAACTAGTTTAGAAGCCACATCTGGGTCTGTGTTCCATTCTCATTGGATCATGTTCATTGGGCTGAAGAAATTGCCAATGATAAATGATTTACTGTAGCAGTGCATCCATCTCATGTCAATGGAGAGACATTTTACACCCAGCATAGTCTAATGAAGAGTTTCTGTGTAAGATTATTAAATTCAGCTTTGGTTTGTAAATGAAGACTTGTTTGCAAAGTTCATAGTAAAGATATAACCGATGTATCTGACAAAAAACATCTAAAAAAACATTTAATATTAATGCTGATCACGTACAATTTTGCTCACATATGCTGCTGGCTGTGCTATGAAGTTCAACAAAATGTAAATGGTATTCGAATTTGATGTAACAAGAGTTATGTATTAAATACAAAAAAAAATATACCAAATGATACCGCACTCAATAGAATAGATATAACTGAATATAAATTTATTAGCAAAAATGCACATGGACAAATGTAAGCTATCTTATATAAAGACAAGAGAACACCATATGTTTATATATGAAAAATATCTTATCCACTATACTATCCACTTTATAGTATAGTGGATAAGATATTTTTCATATATAAACATATGGTGTTCTCTTGTCTTTATATAAGATAGCTTACATTTGTCATTAGTGCATTTTTGCTAATAAATTTATATTCAGTTATATCTATTCTACTGCGTGCGGTATCATTTGGTATATTTTTTTGTATAATATTATTGAGGGTCTTTGGAGGTGACCCAGATACCTGCACCTATTGTGATTGAGTGCAAGTACTACTTGTGTTTTTTTTAAGTATTAAATAGTTTGGTATTAAACTGACTCTACAGGCACCACAACCATTATAGGGTTCTACATTAGGGGTTCTTGGGCAAATAGCCTGTCCCTGCAGTCTCATCATTGTAAATGCTGCCTTTTCTGAGATAAAGCAGTGTTTACATTGCTGCCGAAGGCCACCTCTAGTGACTGTCACTCAACCACTAAAGATACTTCATGAACAAGGTGCTGCAAAGATTGCACATTCACATTCACATTCAACGTGTCCACGATTTGCATAGAGATGCAGTGACTTAAAGCTTCTCTATGAGTGAACACTAATTGGTCGCAGCGCTGCCATTGCTGTGTATGCGCACTAGACCCCCAATTCTTCCCTATGGGAAAGCATTGGATTGGCTGAGATCATCAGTAAATATTATCTTATCCAGAAGATGCTGGGCGCTCACAGCAAGACTGGTACCCTAGGGAAAGAAAGTAAGAAAGGCAAGTAAGACTTCTGGTGCGGGAAGTGTTCTCTAAATAGGTAGGCTAGCACTATTGCATTAGAAATGTATGTGTGTACTCCTAACACTATAGTGTTCCTTTGCATGGACACAATAGTCACCCAGACCACTTCATCTCACTGAATTGGTCTGGGTGCAGTGTCCCTGTCCCACTTAGTCCTGCAATGTTAATCATTTCAGTTTCAGAGAAACTGCAATACTTACATTGCAGGAATAAAACTGCCTCTAGTGGCTGTCAACTAGACAGCCACTAGAGGCCCTTCCTGAGACTTTTAGTCACCTGATGCTGGACATCCTCACGCTCTGCATGAACACATGCAGTGGCAGTAAAATCCTCACTGAAGCAATACTTTCCTATAAGGAGGGCCTAATGTGTTTAGAACACTCGCTGTCTTTTAGCCCCCTTCTGTCAGATGACCTTGGAGGAGGTAAAGAGCCCACCCAGTGCTAGACATCGGGATGGAATTGGGTAAGTGAATAAAGGGTTTTTCTACTGGGGGATGGGGGGAGAGAGGGGGACCAAAGGACTCTATATTTTTCGGTGTACCGATTTGTTTTCCTAACACTATAGATTCCCTTTAAATTCTAATAGTACTTTAATATTGGCAAGTAAGATCACTGTCAAAAACATACTGAGGAAGTGAGCGACATTATATATTGAGTAAAAATCTACTATGCTTAATGATCTGGCACTCCGAGCAGCCTTGCCGACTGAAGTACAAAACAATAATATTAAGTTCCATCCTCTTACATATATTCCAAACATGAACAAAAGAAATACAATCGTTTTCAAGTAATATTTTGTTTAGTTTCTGTTGGACGCCAATGATAATTACCTAATTGTATAATCAAGTCTGATCTAAGCAAGAAGTTAGAATTGCAATTCGTTTAATCTATGCAATCAAGGATGAGAGTAAATAACTGTCAGTTTGTGTATATTTAATGCCAGTCTGCCGCTTTCTCACTTGGCTTGTGAAAGATTTTAATATAAATATCCATTATGTCTGGTGACTCATTAAAGCAAATGAATACGATTTACTCCTCCTACAGCTGCTCTGTCTCCATTAATATGTGCTCTCAAAAAGGACAAGGCTATTCCTGATCTAAAATTGCTCAGATATGAGAGGCACTGTCTATGTCATCAAGAACCCATCTTGAAAGAAAATTTTGAAATCTAATTTTATACCAATCTACAGTGCACAGTCTAGTGTTTTATTTTCATAATGAAAACAAAATCTATAATAAGCCAAAGGACTTACATTCTCTAAAACTCTTGAAGTGATCTGCATTTAACAAAACTCAACCATGTCATAGCAAACAACATAGCGACAATATACAGAATATCCAACATTAGTGGATCTTAGTTTTATCCATGGGAGATAAACATGCTAATTTTACTCAGCCCTACTTGTTGTCCTATTGCATGTTCTTGATGCAAGTGAAAAAAAAGATATTCGCCCATAGTGTGGTGTACTTAGCATCGTGTCAATGCCCCTTCCATGCTCCGTTAGACTCTCAGCCAGTCTCTGTTCCATAAAGATCATTAAGAACTCACTTATTGAAGAAGGCATCTCATTTAAACTAATAGCTTGCCCTCCCCACATCTTGGTGACCCACCTACTTCATCTCCTGCAACTGTGTCATCCAAAAAGCTAAGCCTTCACTGTTCTAGAAACCTATCTTTTCCATACATGAAATATATCCTTCTCTTACTTCTTGTGCCACCTTACCCCACTCCCTCTAAAATGTAAACTTGTTTGAGCAGAGCAGGGCCCTCAACACCCTCTGTTCCTGTGAATCGGAATTTGTTGGAATGTGAAAATGTAAAGAAAACTCCTTTTATTTATTCGTCATTGGCTCAACAAAGACAAAGGAGTACCAGAGCATGAGGGAATGAGATCCAACGTGTATTGTGCCTGTTTGACACTTTGGCTTTAATTTAACCATCTTTCCAAATGTTTCAATAGTGTTAGAAAAACTATCCAAATGTTTTATCTACAAAAGTCCTCATAGACTTTAATGTGAGTTCTGCAGATGACTCATTTTCTAACAGTATTGCATCATTTGGAAGACTTATTAAATTGAGACCATTATAAAAAGGTTATCAAACTGGCACAAAATGCACAAGACCTTAGTTCCAGCTACATAGGGCATCCACCACAATTTAATAGCCGGCTGTTAGGATGATGAAATTGTTGTGGATCAAATCAAGTGTTTGATTATTTGAATATCTGCCCCTGTCCAAATTATTGACATTTGATGTGTGCATGCTTCCTAAAGTAATTCACACCAGACACAAGTTTCCAGGTTGATGAAAAACTCAGGAATGTTTAATTGGGGGGCCGGCATGCCACTTATAAAGAAAGAATACATCATATGCATAATTATAAATAACAGAGGAAAAAACATTAATAATTGGTTAGGTGTTAAGTGGTTCATCTATTGTACATCCTACAGGGTGTGATGTCACTGTTATCATGAAATGCTCCTCCAGATTCCAGCGCCATCTTGGTACATGCGGTGGTTGGTCGATGGGAGGGCGAGTTTCTAGCAGCCTTTTCTGAGCAGTTAATGAACACAGGAGGGGAGGGGCTGTTCTAGCAGCCAGGTTAACACAGTAAACATTGAATAATACTGAGTACAGTTATGCAGAGTAAATAGGCATTTTAGTAAGCTAATATTATGTTCATAACAAAAGCTAGTTTACAATATTTACATTCTTTGCACATGATTATAACTGGGATTAAAAAAACAACAACACTTATTATGATACACACCATCTGACCGATAGCTGGGAATATCCTGGTGATGTTTTCCAAGGGTTACTGTATATATTTTATTTTAATGTAAGCATTTTTGTTACTGGTATCTTTTCATTGTAAGTTGCCCGGTATTAAATGATGACATGGAATAGTCTGTGAATTCTGCAGATGTTAATGCAATAATAAATGCAGTTTGCAAATTATATCCTGCCATAATCGCACATTTTACAGCAAAGAAAACAGTATTTTAACAGGTGAGAGTTCACGTTGAGAGAAATTCTAAAATAAATCTCATTTATTTTTCTTATTGTAGAAAATGTGTAATGTAAGACGTTCTTACTGATTTAATGGAACATATAAATTTATTCAGTAATATAAATACCGTTTTCACCAGAGGGAGTATAAATGAATTGAGTAATGCGCTGTTTATCGTGTTGACAATTTACACAGTTTCTTCTGCTGCAAAAACAATGATTTCTTCATCTTTTATATGAATGCACATATTTTTCTTCAGCCATTCTCTCAGATTTCCTTCCTAAATCCTGCTCAGACTTCTTATGCATTTGAGTCACAGTCTGTAGCCTAGGGCAGGTGAAATGAAAATAATGAGACAAATTAGTTAAATTTTATACAACACTAAGCCCTACTGGAGTCTGATTTATAGCCTCAGTGCTTCGCAACTGCAATAAACCACCTACAATGGCAAATTATGTCACATTCTCTCCATTTGCTTTTTTATCCTAACCTCAAAGTGAAGTTCTTGACATAAAGAATTTTAATATTCTATTTCTCTCTCGTATGCAGGGCACCCTTTTATATACATGTCATACATTTCTTAGTGTTTCTCCTAATTATTATTTTGGGTGGGGACCTTTAGTCTGCGCTACATATTTGAAATCCTGAATAATCAATGAATTCCATTACAAAATAAATTAGAATTTTAAGCAGTGGCTATTTCAGTGATACTGTAAATGTCTTATACATAAATATATTAAAAACATTGGAATCTCTGTATGTGTGATTTTGTTTTTATTTGCCCTAATGGACGTGGGACCGATAATAGGCCAGTAACCAAAAGATCTCTGAAATTGTTTACATACTGGGGAAAGCAATAACAGTCATGGAAAAAAGTAGATGCTCAGTAATGAGACAAGAAAGGAGTAACTAGGTATAAACATGGGAGTAATGGGCTCAAAAAGACTGGGACATCCTGCGGCTGCAAAGTCGCCACAATGTGGAAGTAGGTAATTAAGTTTTTTACCTTTCCCTGCTACATTTTTTCATTTCGGTAAATGCCGCATTAGCATTTACTGGGGAAAAAGAACAAGAAAGGGGCAGTCCAGAAACTCTAAACACCATAGCTCAATATAGCACTAACGATACAAATATTATATTGTGTGCCTGTTCCATGGTTAACCCATCCCAAATAGCAGTATGTTAGTTTCTACTAAATTTTAATAGCAGACACAGAACTTCACTTCCTTATTAAACATCCCTCAGCAGAGTGAGTTAGCTTTGGGTGATGAAAGAATCCTTTTTTTAGACTTGTCCATAAGTCCCTTTCAGCTGTGTCGAACTAATCAGATGCCTGTCAATCTGTGGTGGAAAGAATCGATTAGTTTATTTACCTATTGAATCTTTTTTTCGTTCATAAATTGCCAGGCATTTAATTTGTGCAATGCTCAAAGACTTTAGGACCAAAGTCATTTCAATAACAGTCCAATGCAAGACATATATAGTAGGTTTCATTTATTAGAAAATCTCTAATCCACAACTCATATGGAAAGGTATGGAAATAGTGTGAGGGCTTACATTTCTGTAATAAACTTAACATTAATCAAACAAGACTTTGTTTCTTTTTAACCTGGTGTTAAACCTGGTGGGCCAAAGATGGACATTTAATGATAAAACATAGCCAACGAAAATGGATGCCAATCAATACCAACCTGCTGATCCCAATGAGGTTAAATAGCAGATACAATACACAGGGTTTTCAGTGACAATTTTGTTACTATCAGCATCAAAATGCATTCCCTTTGTAAAGTCATAAGTTATGATGAAGTGTAATTTACACAGAATGCTGCTTTTTCTAAGCATCTTCTACATTAGTATTTGGCACTTTGTGAATACATTCGAGAAAGAATTCCATTTTTAATAAGTTTCCTCCTGAACTTGCTGTGACTTGCACCCAATGTGTCTAATTTTGAGCTTATTGGAGCCAAGATTTCTTGTGCTTTTGGGTCAGTAGTGGTGTTGGTCTTGTAGTTTTGGCACGGAAACCTTCTGAGTTTAGTAGATGCCTTACTGTGCTAATAAAACCTCAGTGCCTGTTGCCACCAAGCCTTGCTTCAGGTCTTTTGCAGTCACTCAAAGATTTTTCACAACCTGCCTTCTCAGAAATCTGGTGGCAGCTATTGATAACTTCCTTTTTCTGCCCCATCTAGGTAGTGTAACCACTGTTCCTATAACTTTGAACTTGCAAACTGTGCTTTCAACTGTGTCTCAAGGAACATTCAGTCTCTTTTTGTGTCTTGTTCCTTTTTTGTGAAGGGTGATGAGCTATTCTCTTAACTTTGTGGACCATTATTCTAACATGCAGTTAAACTTGACACTTAACAAACCCCTAGCCAGTTAAGGTAGATCAAGTGTTCCAGTTCAAGCACACCTGGTGCAACTAATGAAGCCTTTGATTAGTTGCATCAAGTGTGCTTGAGACAACATCTGTTTTGCATTTTGTTGTCAGGGATTGTATCTATTGGTTGATATCTATTATATATATATATATATATATATATATATATATATATATATATATGTCATTTTCAGTTGAATTTGTGGAAACCAATTAAAGCATTTGTTGTGTTGAGCTAATCCAATTGCTTTTGTTTGCTTAGTTCATTGCAAACAGCTGAAAGTCTGTACATTTTGACAATAAACCTAATTATCAATGGGGTTGAATAATTTTGATTGCAACTGTAAATATTTTTCTACAGGTCATTTTTCCCTGCATTATTTGTCTGAATTATACACAAAACCAGACTTTCATGTTTCCTCTAGTACATGGCTCTGTTTGTTTACCGCTGTAATACGCGTAAATGTTCCATTTTCCATTAAAGGCATACTCTAGGCAGCATAACCACTTCACTTTATTGTGGGTATGGTGTTAGAAATCCCTTCCAGCACAATCACATAGGCAAGGGCAGTTTATTAGGTATGCATGCCGAGAGCGAGGAGTTGTAACTCCCAACCTCTTTGACTAAACTCTGCATTAAAAAACAGTAGATTTTTTGGTTATTTTTCTCACAGCTTCTGAATTCTACATATCATAGAAAACAAAGGATTTTTCATGTCCTGCCCATCAGTATGTATGACCCATACAGTATGTGTCCAGGAAGACATGGTGTATATGACAACCCTACACAGACACAGTACCTGTTATAAACTAAAGTGGTTGTGGTGCATAGAGAGACATTTTCAGAACCTCAATGTCAATACATATATGGAAAGGGAGTTAATATTTTACTTATTTATATCAATTTATTTGCTATTCATATTCTTCAGAACAGATTTAAGTATATGTCAAGAATTCTTAAATTTGATGAAAATATAATATTCAAGTAAGTTCTGAGACTCTATTTACAACCAATGACATGTCTGAACTTACGTGATAATAAGATATTTCCATACGTTTTTTTCTTCAAAGTCCACCAAAGACAAATGTTAAATAAAAATAATCCAAGTGTAGAATAGTCTTGATCAGTTTATGCGTTTCCTGGAAATCTTTTTAACGGATCAAAGTCTTCTACGTAAACTGGCATGTGATTATTGTCAGTTACCCTTTCAGATACATTTTCCTACATATTTAGAGACCTGCAAAGGACAGGCAGGAACAGATTGGAGAATATTTGACCTGACAGCTAATCATCCATGTTTTTTTCTGTTGGTTTTTAATTTTATGTCTTGTCCTAAGTCATAAGTGTCATTCAAAAAAAAAAGAATAAAGATTTGTGCAGAATTTTATTTTAAAAGTTTTTTTCATTACAATGAATTGTATTCCTTGAGGATTATGTTGTAACATGAATATTTTCTTCAATAGCTGATTCTGTTCTCTGTTTCCAGGAAGGTTACCCTGATAATTTGTGTTTGTATTGATGTAGATTTATTTTCCTTTATTTACTTCAAGTAAAATACTTAGGACTAAATATTCACTGGGTTTATTTATTAAACCACGATTTGTGGTGGATTGAAATCCAAAGGGGGAATCTTCTTGAAAAGCAGTCATTAGGTAAGGGTTGGTAGTAGACTTAGAGAAACTATTTGATTCATCTAAATTGGTTACTCCAAATAAGCCAGACTGTTTTGATTCCAACTGAATTTTGTTTCAAGTTTAATTTTTATTTTTTTTCAAAATTTATTTAAAAAAAACATGTTTGGTTGTTTGATGAAGTGGAAATAGTTTAAAATGGTGGGATCAAGTGCAGTCTCCCCCTATGCTCATTAACCATTCCAGGTAGAAGGGGTAATAATGGAAGTGTTGGGGAGGAGAGCCTTTCACTGCTTCTTTCCCCCTGGTACGAAAGATATCATAATTTAGCCCCTCACTCCCTGGCAATGAATGATGAACATAGAGCCAGCCTACACAATGCCTCCCTCTGTTAAACTGTCCCCCCCCAATCCCACAGATCAGGAGACAGCTCTGCTCCTCATGTTTCCATTTTTAAACATACTAATGATACGGAAGTAGCTCCATCCTTGATATGGGACCAATGGAAAATGAAAGGATGCATCCTATAGACTAATTTTGTCTAACAAGCAATTTGTATTTTCATTTATTTCGTTCATAACAGAATTTGCTCATTTATGAGTATTACACATGAACAAATAAGTCAAAATCGTCAGTGAATGAATGCACGAGTCTTGTTGGCAGCACCCTAAGAATATAATGGGAGCCGTTAGCTGGTATTTATAAGCTAGTTTTTAGCATCGACTGCCAGTAACTCCCTGTCGCTTTTTTCCATTGCTGTTAAGTATGTATGTTGGTCTTCACAGTCACTCACAGTTGCTCTTAACAGTGAAGATAAGTGCATTTCTTCTTGTATACACAACGTTAATATCATGAACAAAAACTGTTGACTCAGCTAAACTGTATCTATGTATCTACAAACCCAGAGGCCTTACCTTTCACTCTCTGACTCTGAAAAGAACACAGAAACAGTCAAAGCATTGGGTATGCAGACAATGCTGCTTTGTCTCTCGCATACATGTTTTATTGACTGTTTTACTTTTATGATTGTTGTTGAAATTTAGCTGTTACCCTATAACCTTTGATTAATTGCACCTAAGTGTGTTTTGGCAGGTAGATTCTGTGCTAAGAGTTTTTACAATTGCTGTAAATGTGGCAATAAACATGAAACGGAGGGGGGAAAAAGTAAAAGAAAAAAAATAATAATAAAATTCTCCAAAGCGCTGAAAAGAGTTTTGTAAAAATATGAGCATCCACGGAGCCAAACATTAAATAAATAACAACCATTATTATTTTACTCAGTATCAGTATTTATTTGACTGGTATGAAACAAAATGGGCAGTTTCGAGAAAATCGTCTGTAGCCTGCGTTTTTACAAGGCAGTAGCTTTTAACTATCGCATGCTGTTTGGAATGTTATTGCTAAGATTTTATAGCTACAAACCTGGCTAAATAGGGAGCACAGTCTGTATTATGGTGTCAGACCTTTATATCATATTAGGCTCTATGTGCTTGTTTACAGTGGCACGTAAAAGCTTGGGTACGCAACTTCTGTTATTCCAGCTGCTGTGCACTGCAAATCTGTCTGGCTAATGGGTATGTTAGTTATCTCAGAAAAAGTGAAATGTTAGCTTTAGGGATAAGGCATGTCCATCTTTGGTTTCTGTAACTGTAAAGGACAATAGAGGCAAATTATCTGCCTAGATAAGTCATTTTATAACATTAAGTGGAATAAAAAGATCTGGGCACAGTTATCGTATAACAGGATATGTAGGGCTTTAGTTAGTTAGTTAGACTTTAGTTAGACTTGGGCACAGTGAGAAAATTTGGCTCGGCCAAATTTTTTTCTCCAATAATAGAAGCATTTTCAGGCACCCAAAGTTTGGATGAATGTAGGTTTGGCTCGGCAAAACTGATTCTGATTTGGAAATTGAAATCAGAAAAACAGACAAGGGCTCGAACACAGGCCAATCAATGTGCTGCAAAATATATACATTATAGGAACTGATTGGTGATTGGTGATTGGTGATGGGTCCCTGGTACAGCCATACTGGGAGCAGAAGGTCAGCCCTTGAGGAGCTTTAAATATATATTTGGTTATAGGGCCCAACATTCAGGACTATTTCAGCCCAGCACCTTGCTGTTGACGCTTCTGGTAAAAAAACTAAAAAGGTTCATTCTGAGGGTATCTGCTTCCTAAAACACAGTCTACAGTTGTGCTGCAGAGTTATCTTTGCCAATCTCATAATTTAATAAAAGTTAGCCGCTTGGAAGGCGCTGGAAGGTTTGCTGCCTTAGCCTCTGCCCCAACCATGATAAATTACATAAACTGACCTTGTCTTCTATCATTCATTTGGAGCATTCGCAAGTCTTTTTACTATTTAAGTACAGATGACAGTCATATGCCCAACATGATATATCCTTAACTCTTGTTTTGCCAACTGCAGTTTCATGGCTCCCAGTTGCCCTTATCATATATAATAATGCATATTTGAGCTATTATGTAGGTTTGCTTAGCTGAGATTTTAAATGCTGAGCTTTTTGGGGTTCTGATAATGCACTTTTTCCATTTGCAATTGATATAACATTTTGGGAAAAATGAGGGCCAGACCGTTATGTTTCAAAAATGGACAGTTATGTTTTGAAGAGAAACCATACAGCATTTGAATAATGTTGGGCTGCCTCTAAATCATGAATTGCTTAGAAGAATTGACCAGCAGATTTAAAACTGTTCGCTAAAATAGCTGGATTGAAAATTCTACTAGTTGGTTGTTAGCAGTTCATATTTGTTTGCCTTAAATTTGAATTTCACTGGTCACTGGTAAGACATCTTCATGGCTTTTTTTTATTACACAAACAGTAACACAGAATAACTGCTTGGTAAGATTGTGTCTGTAAAATACAACTTCTGTACAAAGTACTGTATGTCTGTCTGTCTGTCTTTTATAAGTATAGACTGGCCTCCACTGAACAGTCTAGGATATAGGCATTTCCCAGTGGGAATACTGTTAAAACCTAGACTGTTGGTGAGCCTTAAAGGGAAGGGCCAGACCCCTAAAACACTTTAGCTTGCTGAAGTGATTCAGGTGTGATGACTATGCCCTCTTTTTTTCAAAAAAGTGCAGATTTCAATAGTAATTGGCCCTTTTAGAAATTAACCTGGATACACCCCCCTGGTTGTCAATCAGACAACATGCTCTGTTACTTCCTGGTTTGGTTAGCTCTGTGGAACTAAACTCAAGAGGCAGCAATTCCCAGAGCACCTGCCTTGCAAAGTCTTCTTATGAGCTGCATTGGGAAGTCTGTGATTGGACAGCCAGAGAAAGTCTGGGCGGGGTTAGAAGAGGAGGGTTCAGACACGATATCTGCATCTCTTGCAAGATGTTTTTAGACATACCACCTTAAAGAAATGGAAAATGCAATGTGTACATGTTGTCATGGTAGTGTATATCAACAAAATGGTGATTTTGGTTTTATTTTTTTAAATTTGGACAGTGGAGTGCCCGTTTAAGGACCAATGTATGATCTATTACAACAGATTGCAGATTAATATTGGTATAGAATATATATTGTGTAACCAAAAAAAAACCTACATTTTCG
>CAKOES020000472.1:0-26720 GCA_933207985.1 Pelobates cultripes
GCAGAACTTGAGATTGTTGAAGTACAGCCTGTCTTTAAGAGTTGCCCCTTTCTGTTTCCAGCTTGTGGTTTGTTTTTTCTTTCTTTCCAGGGTCAGTATTTTGCTTGTTATTCCTTCGGGAGCTTGATGTCTGTAGGTAAGATCTTACATGGTGAATGTAACGGATCGCCTGGCACCCCGACTGGGTACCTCCGTTAAAGGATGCTCCTAGCACTTCCTGAGGACTCCAAGCACTGCAGCAGACACCAAAATCACCGAACCAGAGAAGCGTATACCTTCTCTCAAGCATTTGAATGCTGTAGACAGTTGAATAGGAACCATACGAATAGGTTTACTCTCCTAGCAGTCAAACTGGAACAGCATACAATAAATCCTTCCCCCAATAATGAGACGACACTTCACTTTGAGGGTTAAACAGGAACTCCCTGTACTGTCACATACAGTCTCTTTTATTCCCAAATCACAAACATAGTACAGCCCACAGGGCGTTACAAAACAACCAATCACATATCAGTTACATCCCACATATTCCCTCCCCTTATCCTGAGAGGAAACTCAATTACACATACAGTTAAAACATACTCTCTACCCAACTTTCATAACTCTAAAACCATACATCACATTCACATAAAATTACATATTCACAATCAATCCATTCAGGGGAACAACATATTCAAAATGGCACAAATCAGACAAGGGGTTCAAAAGTTAGTAAAAAGTCCTTTGTGACTAAATGAAGCATGGCTTTCTGGCCCAAACCAGTTTCAGAGTCTTCTATCCTGGAGATAAGTAATTGAATTATCTCCCAGGACAGACACAAGACTCCATTAAGCACATGGTTGCAAAAAGACACAAAACACTTTAAAATACATAGTCACATTTTACACATAACACACAGACATTTCACATATCCCCAGATAGCTTCAGGTCTGAGCGCACATTATTAAGTGAATGGCGCTCGGACCACACAAATACAGTTTAATCGCCATGGAGCCAAAGTCTTTACAGTCAGTTTCATACGAATGGGCTCCATGGGATTCCTATCTGGGGTATAACACATTCACTTAAAGTCTGGTCCATAGTCCAAAGGCAAGAGGCGGGCAAGCAGCCCCCTCCAAGGACACGTGGCGAGGCCGGTTTCGCCACATTTCTCCCCTTTACCATCCAAACTAACAGGGTATCTGACCTCCTGCCGGTCAGTGCCCTGGTTAGTCCAGCAACCCACCCACGAAGCACAAACAGCAATACAGCCCACCCACAATAACTGGTTACTACACCTGGATAAAATAGCAACTTGTCCATGTCCAGGTGCCTCACCACGCTGTGCGGGGGGCTGGTAGACTGCCTTGGTGGGTTGCTGAGTGGGCAGAGACCAGCGGTACTCTGCCCGGGTGCCAGCGCTACCACTGAAGTAGCCTGGTTGGAGCCTGGTTGGGGGAGGGGGAGACCGACTGTCTCCCCTCTGGATACACTGCTCTGTGGCTGGGGGACAGGACCGACCGTCCCTGCCCCTGGGGCTGCAAGTGCAGAGACTACGGTCCCATCTGCATAGTTGTGGGGCTTAACATCTCCCCTTGGTGGGTTAGGCTGCCGCTGGAGAGAGGGTGTAACAAGCTCCTCTCTCTGAACTGTAGACTGCCGCTGGGGAGAGGGGGTAACCTGCTCCTCTCCCTGACACTCTCTTTGCTGGTGGAGAGGGGGACCAACTGTCTCCCCTTTCAATATTTTGTCCTGCGGCTGGGGTGCGAGACAGATGGTCTCTGCTTCCTGGGGTACACACTGCCGCCGGGGAGGAAGGACGGCACCTTCATCTCCCTGGGGTACACGCTGCCGCTGGGGAGGGGGGGTAACAAGCTCCTCTCCCATACATACTTTCAGCCGCTGGGGAGAGGGGATAACAAGCTCCTCTCCCTGACACTCTCTCTGCTGTTGGAGAGGGGGACCAACTGTCTCCCCTTTTAATATATTGCCCTGCTGCTGGGGAGCGAGACCGACTGTCTCCGCTTCCTGCAGGACACACTGCCGCTGGGGAGGAAGGACTGCACCTTCTGCTCCCTGGGGTACACACTGCCGCTGGGGAGGAAGGACTGCACCTTCTGCTCCCTGGGGTACACACTGCCGCTGGAGATCTGGGCCGACCGCCCAGCATCCCTGTAGGGCCGGTAGAGAGACCGCCATCCCATCTCCACCTGCCATCTGTGGGTCTTCCCAGGACCAGTCTATGAGGTCCCCTACTTCTGCCGCTGGTAGTGAAGCAGGGGGTACCTCGGCTGCGTTTTCCCAGCTGTAGGTTGGCAGGTCTGGGTCTCCCAGCCAGTTTTCCTGTTCTGTGTCTATGCCCTGTGGCTGACATGAGTTTAGTAGTTCCACATAGTCCATCTCTAGCTGTCGTTCCATGGCAGCCAAACGGTGGAGGTCTTGTCCCAGTCCAATAGATCTCGGGCCCTGTACCATCTCACCCCGGTAATAAAAAATAGCCCAGTACCGTGACTCTGCTGGACTGCCAAAGTCGACGTCTTCTGCTAAGGCCTTCCACAACAGGCCAGGGCTAGTGTAGTTCTCCCCCTCCGGCTGGATGCCCTCTGCCCTCCATGTCTCTGGCTGGACAGTGCACCACCACAGTGCCCGGTATGAGGCGTCAAGGCTCAGTTCCCTTTCCACGAGGTACTCAAGTTGTCTGACCTGCTGCCCTCCGGGTTGGTCTCCCAGAAGCGGCATCCGCCAGGCCATTTGTTCCTCCAACCGGTATGCGACACCAGGAAGGCGCTGCTGCCGTTGATACTGGACTTCCTCCAGGGCATTGTACCATAGTTCTTGCCGGGCAATATCTCTCCAGTCCAATTCACCCTCTTCCTCAGGTGTGCGAGGTGCCCAAGGATCCACGAACCCCATTTTCCCAAATCTTTATGTAGACAGGGACGCTGTATAAACACTAGCGTCGCCTTCAATTTGTAAATCCAAACGACTGTGTCTCTGAGCTGCTTTACCTCGCACTAGGACGCCATCCCACCGCTTGCCACCAATGTAACGGATCGCCTGGCACCCCGACTGGGTACCTCCGTTAAAGGATGCTCCTAGCGCTTCCTGAGGACTCCAAGCACTGCAGCAGACACCACAACCACCGAACCGGAGAAGCATATGAATCCTCTCAAGCATATGAATGCTGTAGACAGTTGAATAGGAACCATACGAATAGGTTTACTCTCCTAGCAGTCAAACTGGAACAGCATACAATAAATCCTTCCCCCAATAATGAGACGACACTTCACTTTGAGGGTTAAAACAGGAACTCCCTGTACTGTCACATACAGTCTCTTTTATTCCCAATCCACAAACATAGTACAGCCCACAGGGCGTTACAAAACAACCAATCACATCACAGTTACATCCCACATATTCCCTCCCCTTATCCTGAGAGGAAACTCAATTATACATACAGTTAAAACATACTTTCTACCCAACTTTCATAACTCCAAAACCATACATCACATTCACATAAAATTACATATTCACAATCAATCCATTCAGGGGAACAACATATTCAAAAATGGCACAAATCAGACAAGGGGTTCAAAAGTTAGTAAAAAGTCCTTTGTGACTAAATGAAGCATGGCTTTCTGGCCCAAACCAGTTTCAGAGTCTTCTATCCTGGAGATAAGTAATTGAATTATCTCCCAGGACAGACACAAGACTCCATTAAGCACATGGTTGCAAAAAGACACAAAACACTTTAAAATACATAAAGTCACATTTTACACATAACACACAGACATTTCACATATCCCCAGATAGCTCAGGTCTGAGCGCACATTATTAAGTGAATGGCGCTCGGACCACACAAATACAGTTTAATCGCCATGGAGCCAAAGTCTTTACAGTCAGTTTCATACGAATGGGCTCCATGGGATTCCTATCTGGGGTATAACACATTCACATAAAGTCTGGTCCATAGTCCAAAGGCAAGAGGCGGGCAAGCAGCCCCCTCCAAGGACACGTGGCGAGGCCGGTTTCGCCACAGTGAATATGGGAGTTTCTTCAGCAGACACTTTTCTGTCCACTTCCCTTAGTGCACTTACAACTTCTTGAACAACTTGGTCAGCCAGAGAGTTGCCACATGCTTCCTCTGAGTTCAGTCTTCCTTCAGAGATCTTGCATGCTGTGATGGGAGCCTATAGCTCAGCTTCTTGTGCAGACATTGTTGAGGTGAGATACTTGGTCCACTGTAGTGACAGCAAATCCGGAACAGATCATAAGAAAAAGGCTAAAAAAAATAATAGCCAGTGTCTTATCATTTCCCCCCCCTGGGAAGTGGCAGAAGAGTGGCCAGGTAAATAGAGTATTATCCCTGCAGGGTGACACTATCCTGCACAGAATTCGTCCATCACAAGGAGAGGTGGGATATTGCATGGAAAGTATCAGGAAACCAGGGCACCATTCGACACCAGAGCCTTGTTAGTGAATAGTAAGAGCTTGGACAGGCTTTGGGGCCTGTATAATTCAGGTAAAGGTATTGGGGGAACTAGCTAGGACCCTTGCCTCTTGGTCAGGTTTCACTGTGTGGAACAAAATAAATAATAAGGTGATAGGGGCCTGCAAGTGGGGGAAGGACATCTGCACCTAGCAAATTAATTGGACAGGTGAAGGTAACCACAAAGCAAGGCTTAGTTAACAGGCTACTCCAAGGAGAGCCATCTACACTTGTGCAGGAGACAACACTTTTATACAGGAATGAGGAGTCAGGCAGGCCTTGCTTGGTACAAATAGATGTCATGTGGCCTGCTATACAAGGCTGCATATAGTTGTTGGGCATGGCCCTTACTATGTACTAAAACTTAAGTTAAAAGAAAATTTGGGACAACCTGAAGTGATACTTCTCCACAGATGCTAACTCATCGTTGATGACATTGTTAATACAGGTAGCCTGATCAGCCAATTTATCTTAGGCTTAAACAAGTCACACCATGTAGTGGAATGGGTCATTAGGATTCAGGAAATTCTACAGTAAAAGGGCATAGTAAGGATGTACGCAATGTTACTTTAGGAGTAGGCGTGGCTGTGGATAGGGGGAAATCAGCCTTATCCATTATTATAATTATTCCTTTTGTCTTCAGTATATCCAAAACATGTGTATATCCAGGCGTTGCAATATACAGTAATCCATTATCAGTCATGATATTAAAATCTCATTCTCATGAATTAAATCAAAGATTTTAAATCAACCTCAGAAGCAACAAATAATAAATCATTGTTTTTTCCTTCTGTAAAATGATTGGAGTTACTGTATAATAGCATACAACCAATATAACATACATAAAAACAATGAAAAAACAAACAAAAACAATAAAAAAAACAGTACAGACTAACAAGTTAGTAAACAAACAAACACATATCTATATTCTTGTGCTGGTTTTAACTCTAGAATCAAATATCTGCAAGATCTTAAATAATGTGCACCAAACACAAATAACTTTAGTTATATTCTGCCGTTGAGGCAATTGGGAGTGGCTCAGGCATCTGTATTGCTCTTTCACACTGAGTTCTAGAAGAAGAAGGAGGAGGGGGACGAGGGGTGTAAAATCTGCACTTCTTTCTTTGCCTAATTCCACAAGTCATTTTAACCCCTTCATGCCTGGATACCTCTTTACTTTATCTAAGAATAAAGCAACTTCCTTCAAAGTACTTTTTTCTCTAGCAATTACAATTGCAGTTGAATCTAGATCTTGACATTTTTTCATAAATTAATTAATTGATCCTCAGGAAAATTACCAATAAGTCTATATGCATTTGAGTCGGCAGCCATGTTTTAAATAGTCTATTCCTTTGTTAGTCATTTAGGCTATATTTGTCCAAATTTGACTTAAATATTCCAGCATTAGTAAATACATCCACTGACATGTCATAAACTGGAATACATTTCACAATTTTCATTAATTGTTAACGGATTTTCAAATTAAGTTTTACAGCTCTGTTACTTTGTTACACTGGTCATTTAAATCTGATTTGTCTTCTGTTAACATATTCAAATTTATTTCTTTATCTGCTGATTCTAAATTTTCTTGACCTGCATCTCGTTTACCAATCAATGCATTGTAAGTACAGACTAGTTTCATAACATTTCTGATCTTTTTTTTTTTTTTTCAACAGCTAATGGCCAGTTAATGGCCAGCAGCTGGAAGATTTCCCTTACATTCCTCCTTCCCCCCTTTAGCCAATACTCATAGCAGGCAGAGCAAGAGAAAGCAACCAAGAAGGAGGGGGGGGGGGAGAAGACTTGCAAGCACAAAGTTTTTTAACCATGTGATTGCCTAAGCACAGCTCTCCTTAGTACAAAAGATAGAATAGGAGAGGTACAAGACACAGATAAAATATAGAACAATTAACATATACCCCAAAAACAAAAACAAAAAAAAACATATACATGCAAAAGCACAATATACAGATGCAATTAAACCACAAAGTCCTAATAATCAACTCAGATCACACACACAGAAACACTCAAGCACATATACAACAACTTAACTCTTTGTTTTTTTTTTTAATTTCAACAAACAAATACGCCAGGATCTCATCTATCCTGATCTAAAATAATCCGCCAGGAAATATACTATCCTGATCTAGGAAAAATAAATAAAAATAAAATAAAAAATAAAAAAATTAAAAATTAAAATATTATTATTTTATTAAACTAAAATTAATTATGCCAGCTTTTTTTTCCAAACTGAACTTAAAAACAACAAAAGAACCGCCACGATCTAATTTTAATATAAATCGGACAAAAAAACAAAAAACGCCAGGGGCTATTATGCACACCTGAACTCAATAATAAAAGAAACGCCTAGATTTAATATTAAAATATTAAAATATTAATATAATCTGGCCTAAATCTCCAGGTATTTTTGCACCCTGAATTCAGTCGCCAGGTGTTTTCTATGAACCCGACCTCAATAATCAAAAGAAAGTAAAACAGATTCTCAAACAGACACTTTCACACATAAAACTCACACTCAGGACTCAGGCTGTAGATAGACAAGTGACAGGTTCTATATAAAAGGGGACATTCGGGCATATATTACCTATCTGAAGACGTTAACCACAGGAAGCCGAATGTGAAGGCACGGAGAATAAGAGAAATCCAAAGAAAGGAAAATATAGGTAAGTAACTCATTTACCATATGCAGAGGTGATCAGGCTCCGTTTTCAATCTCTGGGAATCCTTTGTTCTCCTGTCTTGGGATTTAAGGCTTCCTTATTAACGTAACCCTTTTGTCCCTGTTCGGAATCGCGCCAACTGATTTGGATCAAAGAAAACTTTGATAATTTGTCTATCTACACCTTCCAAATTGATTGATTAATGCATGCTCGCTTTCCCTAGAAGTAATTCACACCGGAGACAAAGTTTCTGATCAGTGAAAAACCAAGGAATGCTTTATTCCCCGGAGTGGGGGCTCCTTCTTAAAGCAAAAATATGTCACAGTTTAAACATACAGTATACATTCACCAATTGGTTAACAGTCTAAGGGTTCTTGTCTAAACCCCCCCCTACAGGATGTAGTGTCATCATTACAGACTTCTCCCGCCTATATAGGATACACGATGGGAGGGGGAGTGAGTAGTTTCTTTCAGTTACTTTAACAGTGATTCTCCATTTTGTTACACGTGGCATGTAGCTGTTAACTGGCACAAAGGAAGTGGGGGAGGAGTTAGTAAAGGAAGCTGTTAACACAGGAATTTTGGTTACATGAGGTTTGCTTGATGGGAAGGGGGATGTTAGCAGGATGAAGAATTTACATAGGAAACAGCAACTGAACACATTGTAGGGGGGGAAGGGAATATTTACTCAGCAGCCAGTTTTAACATAGTGAACACAGAATAAATAGACATTAGTAAATAGCCATTTTATTTTAATTCATCTGTCCATAACACCAGCAGCTTGAAAAATACACAATCATAAATATTTATGTATGTATTTATTAATTAAAAAGAGTAATTTAGGCATAGGGAATGTCTTTTATTAATTATGAATGTTTTTAATCTCTCTTAATTTTTTGGGCAATTGATGCTGCCAAAAGAACCCCCATCTTTTCCATCTAATGAGTTGCTTGTGCATAAAATACTTTTATAAATCAATGTAATGTTAAGAGACATTTGAAATATCAAGTTACAGTGGAAAGACTTAGAGAAATATAATGTGAGAGATGTAGGAGTACAAAGCCTACTAAATAAGGATGTGAGCTTAGAGAAGATTACTTTCTTTAAAAAAAAAAAATATGATGCATCATAGACAATTTTACCTACTGATGCCTCAATTAATGTAATTTTATTGGTATCTATTTTTATTTTTGAAATTTACCAGTAGCTGCAGCATTTCCCACCATAGGCTTATACTCGAATCAATAAGTTTCCCCAGTTTTCCCAGTTTTTTGTGGTAAAATTAGGGGCCTCGGCTTATATTCGGGTCGGCTTATACACGAGTATATACGGTATATATCAAAAAAACAATATTTAATATTTATTTGATGACACCGGATTGAGGAAGCCATTCATCAAAATGCGTCTCTGGGACTTAACTACTATATATAAATTTTATTTGTAAGTTTGAATAAAGTATATACTTATTTTATACCGTATTTTACTTCGTTTTTTACAGTTACTGTATTGCCAAGAGGGTGGTATGGTCCCTAACCATACCCTGCTGATCTACTGAGCCAATTTATAGGCTCCAAGCTTGTGAGTATTCTACTTGTTTTAAATATTGGAATATCTCCTAAACAATGTTACACTATCTCTTTCCTTGAGATTCTTGAGATACCTGCAATCACCTTAATCTAATAAGAATATACCACTCTTCAAGAAGAAAGGGGAAGGACTCCTAAACGGACCTACTGGCGTATATTCCTAGAGCTAGAGGGTACGGCACCATTTTTTTATATTTTTATTTTTCTTAAAGGTATATACAACATCACATTTGTTTAAGAAGTGAGTTTAGTGAGAAGTGATACAGAAGTGAATTTAAGTAAATATATTCTATATTTCACAAGGTGAACAGCATATTCACTATTAATATTAAGTGCTCCACTGTATTGGGTATATAAACTAACACATGTTTTTCCAACATAAAAAAATAAATGTTTGTGTTGTTTAGTCTCAAACTAGAATCAATGACCCAGGCTATCTCCCACTCCCACACAAGCATAGCGAGGGTACCCCGCACTGTATCATGGCTGGTCTGTCTTCTTCAGTAGCTGCTGACAAAGTGTTTTTTTTTTTTTATTGGTCAAGTCAATCACATGATCTGTGATTAAAGTCAACATTTCATGCCTATACCCTTACCATCAATCATCTTTTCTAATGCCTCTTGATTGGACAGGAGATACAGGCATCACAATTGGGTTGATTTCTTGTCCATCATGGAAAACTAAGCTGCTTATTTGCACAAAACAAAAAAACAAAACAAAAAAAACAGCCTCCTCTCTATTCCATCTCCTTTTTTTCTGGTGATGGAGCAGCACTCTGAATCATGAATTGAAACAAGCATGTTCTGTCTTGCACGATTTGTTTCTTCCAAGATTGTGGCATGTGGTGTTTTGGAAATCGGAATGTTAGAGTAGTTCATGCTAGAGTACCACTATTTTTTATAACAGTAACAATATCTATTAAAATACACACAATTGAGTGTTTCCTCTTCTCTCCAGGTCAGCAGCAATACTGATTGAAATATTGATTTGAAGAAGAAAGGAAACTCTTGAAACCTTGCATGTATTGTTATTTTGGAATCTCGTCTCTCTCTCTCTCTCTCTCTCTCTCTCTTTCTCTCTCTCTCTCTTTCTCTCTCTCTCTCTCTCTTTGCTTAGTATTTGTAGTAAATATTTATTTTTAATAGAATTCAATAGGTTTTAAACTTCTTTTGGAAATCTTTTACTATTTATAACTGGTGAGACATATTCCTCCATAACAATCCTTAATTTCATTAGGCCACTATTATTTCCTATTTATATTTTGCGTTTTACTGTTCTCACTAATCTTAGAGCACTTTCAATTATTGTAAATGCAATGTTTTACTAAAGTAGTGGTATAACTAAAAGTATTGAAATCTTCATCATTTCTACTATTTGTAATACTTGTGTTTTTGAAGTCCTATATGTTGATGATCTGTGATCATTTACTTTTTTTGTAGTTCTGAAGACACAATTGTGGACATTTACTGATATGTTTCGCATACTGTAGATGAACAACTAATCATACACTAAGGTATAAGACTCTAAGTGTGTTTTACGATAACCTACTGATAAGTAGATTATTTGAAACAGAATATATGGAGGTACAACATATGACTCCTAAGGCCAAAAACATAAAAACAATATTTTAGAATTTAATGCAGCAGCAGTCGTTTTACTTATTTGTATATTTATAGTAACCCATTGTGCTAAATATTTGGAAAACCATTACATTTGTATTTCCTTAGGTATCGTCATTGACCTATGGGGATGAACTCTGACAATTGCAGAGTTGCATTCTCAAGAAGGTATATCAAGTAATGACATTCAAATTCCAGAAAGAGCACATCCTAACGTGCTACACAAAGTATCTTTCTGCATTTTTTTTATATTGAAAGTACACGGAGTGGTGCAGTGCCGAAAGTGTCCTAAAAAATAAATATAAAAGCAGGGAGAAAAAGAAAAAAAAAGAAAATATATAGTATGTCATTGTCCAAATAAATAGAATAAAACAAAAGAAACACACTCACAATTTTCTGAAGCTAAAATTGTAGCTCCAACTTGAACGCATGGGTGGAACAATCCCAGCCTATGGATATAATGTGGTTCTTGGTGGTTGCTGTCACTCAAATGGTGACAACATAAACAGCTCTGCAGATATGGGCTTAGGATATTATAGTGTAGTGCCCACTTGTAAGTATAGATGGTGGTCTTTTTCCTCCAGAATATAGGAGAAAAAGGAAAAAGAAAAACCAAAATAGTGTGTACCGTAAGGCACAAAATACAATTAAAGTGGTAAGAAATTTACTCACATTTGATGGAGCAGATGTGGACTGCTCTATCCCTCGAGCTTGGGCGGTACAATCCCCACCAATAAAAAATAAAAAAGTACTTTTATTTAAAGGTAATTAATATAAAAATATAAAACAAGAAAAATACCCTCAAAGTGAGGTAGATAATAATAATAATAAATACACTTAACACGTTTCACCTGGCAAGAGGCTTTCTCAAAAGTGGCAAGAGGCTTTCACACGCTATATCCATAAGCGGGATTGTTCCACCCAGGAGTTCAAGTTGGAGCTACAATTTTAGCTCCAGGATATTGTGAGTGTGTTTCTTCTATTTTTGTGTGTTCTATTCTATTTATTTGCACAGTAACATACTACACTATATCTTTTTTTTTCTGCTTTTATATTTTTTTTTTAAGGACACTTTAGGTGCTGCACCATTCCTTGTACTTCCATCTGTTTGTGGATGGGACGAGAGATCCTGGCTCCAGTGATTTAGCTGCCATTTGGACTGTTCCAGTCATTGCTTGATGCTGAATATCCTTTAGCTTTTTTGATTTTTTTAATATTGTTAGGATTAAATATGTCCAACATGCAGTACTTAAGTTAGCAAATACAAAATGTATAAAACTGAATACTAAAATATATTTCCGGGCCTTAGAGTAGCCAGACTCAATGATAACTAGGATAGTATTAGACAGATCGAGTTCAGGGAAACAGAGAGTATGAAAATCTAAGATAAGCCAAGATTTACGGATACAGAATGGAGGATAGTCAATAAAGAAACATAAATAGGAACATGTTTTCTGATCACCTCTAAGGGAAACCATGACAGGGCACTGAGAAATGTCTAATTTGAGTTTAAATTGCCTATTGAAGATTGGGTATTGGTAGCTATGTAACGTCGGAAGATGCTTGTACGACGTCTGCATAATGAAGGACACACGTTTGTGTCTATATTTGTGGCTGAGAAGGTGATGCCATATAAAGTCTCAGATTCTGAGCATCAGTCGGACTAATGGAGGAGGCCTTACAGGATGCTAGCAAGAGAGGCATCACCGGCAAGCGAATGCACTGTGCGGGAATGCGCCACAGCAGAGCGCACCCAGTAGGCAAAGTTACAGGTATATAAGGAATAAAAATGAATGTGCAGACCAGAACACAGATCAGCAACAAACATATAAATTTGTATCTGTTTCAATTACACTGTTTTTAGAATAGAACCTCTGTAATCACCATATAGAAGAAATAACAAAGCTTTTTGCTTTTGTGTTTAGGTACATAGAAATTTTATCTAGAAGTACGTAAATTATAGTTATGCAAATACTAAATAATTATTTTTTAAAGATATACATATTTTTTCATATTTTACAAATATGTACATATATTTACAAAAAGAAAAGTCCTGCGCTCACTCCCATCACTCCTGTGCGGCAGCAACGACCACAGTACTCATCAGCTCCAATACGTATAGTAAAAACCAAAGAAAAAAAAAATCCCCTTTTTTTCTTTGATTTTTACTATATGTACATATATTTATTTTTCTATAAGTTAACTCTACTACTCTGCATGTAATGTTTCCACAACCCAGAGCTTTATTTGATACTACTAGAGGATGCTACCAATTAACCTTGTGTCATTTCTTGTCACCTAAAGTTCCAAGAGCTCATGTTGACAGAGTATAACCTGAGCAGCAGGGATGATAAGAGTCTATTGGAAATGTCAAAATTCAAAGGCTCCATTGGTGAGCATCATTTGTTAAATAATTCAATAAAAATCCTGTTTATTTGGACAAAAGCAAATGAAAGATGTATAGTGACAGGAGGAGACTTTGTGGGATATTTTGACAGACTGCAATTAGACCAATGCTCGAAATGGATCACGCACTCAAAAATTAATAAATAGCTTTTAATTTACTAATCACTTAACAAATTGTAAAAGACACAGGTTTTTGCATAAACCTGTTTTACTAAAAGCAATCAGAAATACAGGGAAAGGGATATGTACAGGTTCTCAATCCCTGCTATCCATGTTTACTTTAACCCTTATTGTCAAGTTAGACATGTTTTGCACAATGTTGTTATTATTATTATTATTATTATTGCCATTTATATTGCGCCAACAGATTCCGTAGCGCTTTACAATATTATGAGAGGTGGGATTTAACTATAAATTGGACAATTACAAGAAAATTACAGGAACGATAGGACCCTGCTCAAACGAGCTTACAGTCTATATGTTATAAAATATAAGTAATAAACAAGGGACCCTAGGCTGAAAGGTCATTGTGTATATTTTTTGGCTGCACATTTATTATTGATATGTAAACACTATTATAATATTTTCAAAATTTCCCTTTTATGTACTATTAAATGAATATTGTAAAGTTTAGAACTGTATATATTTCCCTTATTGAGGTAATTCTATATAAGTGCTTGCATATTATGGGCCACCAAGAAAAGCAAATTAACATTGACCTGTCTGTCTTGTCTGTGGAAGAAATTCTAATTTATCTATTATATGAATTTCATTACAAAACATACTTTTAGCATGGCTCAAGCTTAATTACCCCATGCTCTACATATTAACATAAACAGATCATTGGAAAAATGTACTGGCTGAAGTCAATAAATTCAAATAGCCAAGGCCAATATATTATCTGTTAGTCTTGTGCTTAGTGGTAAAAGTAGGTTCTGCTGAATCTGTCTGTCTGTCTGTCTATCTGTCTATCTGTATATCTATCTATCTATCTATCTATCTATCTATCATGCCTGCTCTTAGCCCTGCTGTAGATTCTTGTGGAGCAGTAAGCTTGGGGGGATGCTGGGAACTCTCTACACAGATTTCGAGTCAGGGTATGAAATCATCACAGGATATGGAACATTACAGAGCTGCAGGGAGCTGGGCAGTAAGTGAGAGAGATCATTCAGCACCCCACTAGACACCAGAAATGAGGTTCTGCTCCAGCTCTCCCTGTCAAGGTAAGAACAGGCTAGATAGACCCCAGTGTAAAAGGCAGTAAGGGAGAGAGATCCTTCAGCACCCCACTAGACACCAGAAATTAGGTTCTGCTCTAGCTCTCCCTGTCAAGGTAAGAACAGGCTAGATAGACCCCAGTGTAAAAGGCAGTAAGGGAGAGAGATCCTTCAGCACCCCACTAGACACCAGAAATGAGGTTCTGCTCTAGCTCTCCCTGTCAAGGTAAGAACAGGCTAGATAGACCCCAGTGTAAAAGGCAGTAAGTGAGAGAGATCCTTCAGCACCCCACTAGACACCAGAAATGAGGTTCTACTCCAGCTCTCCCTGTCAAGGTAAGAACAGGCTAGATAGACCCCAGTGTAAAAGGCAATAAGTGAGAGAGATCCTTCAGCACCCCACTAGACACCAGAAATGAGGTTCTGCTCTAGCTCTCCCTGTCAAGGTAAGAACAGGCTAGATAGACCCCAGTGTAAAAGGCAATAAGTGAGAGAGATCCTTCAGCACCCCACTAGACACCAGAAATGAGGTTCTGCTCCAGCTCTCCCTGTCAAGGTAAGAACAGGCTAGATAGACCCCAGTGTAAAAGACAACCACTATTGTTTATTAAAATAAGTATGTGTGAATATGAATGTTTATGGGGAAGAATGTGTAAATGTATATAAATGTCATATAGAGTGAGCAAGACCCCCATTTTTTTTTTTTTTTACAGATTGGTGGGTGGGGCTTGTTAGAATGCTTTTCTTTCACTCTGGTGCCACCTAGGTTCGTCGATCTATCTATCTATCTATCTATCTATATATCTATCTAGCGCATGATTTAAAGAAAAACGGTAGTAATTTTGTTTGTTGTTTTTAATTTTTGCTCTAAAGCAGCTGGTCTGCCCTAACGCTCCATACTTCGGAATTTGAATTCAACACACATAGACTTACATACCTTCCTGTCCCTTGCTTTACTGCTTTGTGAAGGAAGAGCCTGCTAAGAAAACATAATCGGCCCGACAGTTCAGATTTGGTTTTCAAAACTCATACTTCAAAGTCGTTGATAATCAGTTAGGGAATGCAATATCTGTGATTGGTTTCCCACTGCAATGGCAATGTCTGGAAGGCAAATGCTATCTATTTCTCGATTTATCAGTGGTGAGACATCCAGCAATAACCTGTTCTTGGCATGTATCATGTACAGAGCCTGCCTTCAGCTCTGCAGCATGGACTGATGTACCTAATAACTGTGACACAGCTTACAGAAATCTGAGGATAGGGGAAATCTTAAACAGAGCCCTGCTGGCTGGACTGCCTCTTGTTTCAGGCATCTGGTATAATTTAGTCTAGTATATAACACACTTACTTGTGCCAGTGGTCCTCAAGCCGAAATTAAGCTCTGGCAGACCCTGGTGGACCATCATTGGGGCTATTGTGTCACTGCCTCTTTTCCTAATGCTTCCCTGGGATTTAAGGTCCTGCACTGCAGAATGTCTGCCACACTATGCAGTATGGTTTTAATTTGATCACAAGTTTAAAAAAAAATGATCTGCCCACTAAAGTAAAAATATGATCACAATGGTTATTACTACCGGTCCTGGAGTTCTACATATCAAGATGGGCCCAGACCAGTCAGCCTCCCTTTGCAAAATTGTTGTTTAAATGACCACTACACATCCCAAAGCAATTCAGCTTGGTGAATGGTTTTTATGGGTGAGGAATATTTAAGTTTAACCCTAGTTTATAAAGTGTGATTTCTATTTTCTTTTTTATTTCAGACGTGTACCTGCCTTATATAATTTTTGGTGATGCTTATGTAGGTCAGGCCTTGATACTATGTCATCATCAATATCATAAGTACGAAATAAATATATCTTGACATTTTATAAATCTTGCTAACCCCTACCAGCCAGATCCCCCCCACCCATCCTAATAATTAATTCTTAGTGTAAGTTCTTGTCTGTTTACTTTATTCCTTTGTTCTTGGAGAGAGAGAACTTCTTATATCCTGTATAGCTTTGATGTTTTATGTTTCTATTTGTCTGCCTGTTTGGGGTTATATTCCCTTCCCTTCTTCTCTCCTCCTCTGGTCTAATACTACCCTACACTGTGACTGAGCATACGCTCTACCTCTGTTGGTTATTGTGATCTAAATTCTGAAGGAAGAAAAGTATAAATTAAAAGATACAAAAAAAGAAAAAAGAAAGAGAAAGCATAATAGACCTGATATAGTGTCCATTTTATTTATCCATGTGTCCCAGTCTTCTATTTGCTTGTATCTGTCTGCTAAATTCACCAGAATACCCCTTTCCATTCTTGCTTGCCATATAACTTGTTTTATCAGTTTGTTTGTACATGGAATTATCCCTGTTTTGAAGTTACGTGCTGAGAGTAATTTAGCTGCCGTGATTAATCTGTAATATTAACATTAATGTTCTTTTTGTCATATGTGGACAGTTTATGTTTAGTAAGACCACTTCAGGCTTAAGAGGTAATTTTATTTCCGTTATTTGGTATATTATCTTTATTACTTCTTCCCAAAATTTGTTTATGGGTGTGCACTGCCACCATATGTGGATCAAATTACCTTCATTAATGTTAAATTTCCAGCATCTATCTGATAACTAAGGGAAGATTTAAGCGTTTCGGTGTTAGGTACCATCTATTTGATCATTTAAATTGGACTTCTGTAAGGTTTAAAGGACCACTATAGTGCCAGGAAAACAAACTCCTTTCTCCCTTTTCTGATGTCAGCACCAAATGCGCATGCGAGGCAAGAGGCGCGCACACATTCAACCAGTCCATAGGAAAGCATTTCTTAATGCTTTCCTATGGACGTTAGTGTCTTCTCACTGTGATTTTCACTGTGAGACTGGAGAGACTGGATTAACCCTAGTATAAACATAGCAGTTTCTCTATGTCTACAGCTGCAGGGTTAACCCTAGATGGAACTGGCACCCAGCCTACTTCATTGAGCTGAAGTGGTCTGGGTGCCTATAGTGGTCTTTTAAACATTGTAAATATTTATTCAATTTGTTTAAAGAGCTTATTCACTCTTCTTCTTCTATATGTATTTACAGAAGTGTTCAGCTAAGAAACCTTTAATTTGCAGATAATTGAACGTTTCACTGGGGGGAATGTTATATTCCTCCATAATTTGGTTAAAGGGTTTGAGATTGTGTTCCACTACTATGTTTTTAAATTCCCTTATCCCCCAGATGCCCAAATGTCTGTTTTTATATTTTCTAACATATCTGAAATACTTGAGAATGGTAGCGATTCTATTATTTTATTTCTAAATCCTTTGTTGTTTGTAAACTTATCCCACCATCTCGTTAACTCTTTGAGTATCTGGGATTTAGTTCATGCCTCTCTAACAGATTTTTTATTTACCTCTAAAACCCAAAATAGTGAGAATACATTTCCAACCCCAGTTTTAGCTTTTTACATTTTGTACCATGCTTCTTGAGTTGCCGCATTGCTTTGTGTGAGCATTATATGAAAAAGTCTGGTAGCCTGATAGCATTGCAGAATTTATGGGCATCCCAAACCTCCATCCTGCCTTGATCTGGCCAAAACTTTCATTTTAACTCTTTGTTTAATATTAAAGTTTTGTGATGTAAATCCTGAACCTGTTACTTTAGCTGATGGAGAGCTGTAGAGAACGGACACGGCTTGTAAAATTGATCCAGTAATTCCGAACTGTTTTAGGGTGGCGAACGTGAAACCCCATCCAACCCAGTCAAACGCATTCTCTGCGTCTATTGACAGAAACATTAGAGGGGTTCCATTGTTCTCTGTTTCTTCTAATATGTTTATTATTTTTCTAAAATTGTTAATTGGGGACCTCTCTGGAATGAATCCAACTTGGTCATTATTGATTAATTGTGGTATTACTATTTTTCATCTGTCAGCAAGAATGGAAGATAGTATTTTAATATCTGTATTGATTAGTGAAATAGGTCTGTAATTGCCAATATGTTCTAGGTCTTTATCTAGGTCTCACGCTGAAGACTCCCACTTATCATCAGGCATACTGGGTCCCGGTCCTTGCACCGCCGCCCGGACAGTGTCTGGGTCCCGGGCACCGGACCACCACCCTGTCACATGTGTAATCTAAATTGGCAGGGTGGAATGTTCTCCATATATCTCTTAGATTATGATTGTTCCGTAGGTTTTGCAATCTATTCTCACATGTTTTCCTATATTTTCTATCATTCTGGCTCTTTCTGTCTTTTAGCGCGTCAACTACGCAATTTAAGTTCCCCATAATTAGTACCAATCCTTGTTTGATCTACTCTATTTTTTAAACACTTTTGTTATAAATTTTATTGTAGCTTTATTTGGTGCATAGATGTTGGCTGATGTGAATAGCTTGTTATTTATTTCACATATTAAAATAATATATTGGCCTTCTGGATCTGATTCTTGATGTTTAATGATTAAGGAATTTTTTTTTGCAATGACAAATGCGACACCTCTTTTTTAATTTAATTTTTTCTAAAGCTGCACTTATAATAGTGGGGTACCTTGATTAATTTATTGTATTCTCCTTGGATCTTGTCAAATGGGTTTCTTGCAGGGCACAGATTTGTACCTGATTTTTTTTAAATCTAAAATGATAGACCTTTTACATGGTGTATTAATCCCCCTGACATTTATTGAGATCAGTTTTTGGGACTCTCTCTCTCCAAGTGTTACCATATATATGTGAAAAACAAAGAAACCTTCTTTTTTTGTATTTACACAGAAATAAGATGAGTTGATCCAAAACAATGGCATCAGCCTAAAACAAAGATCTGAGACGAGCCTACCTATAGGCACTACTAGAAGAAGGAGAGAGGAGGAGAGAAAAGAGAAAAAGAAAACCCTGGTATAACAAATGATAAAGGTAATCTTATTAATCTACTCCCTTCACACTTTCATCATATTATTGCATAATTATTATATAAGTGTATTGTCTTGCTATTTCCTACTTTTTCATTGTGCAAAACTTGTGTTCTTCTTAACCATATCACTCTTTTTATAACTTCCTTTAACTTTATTATAACTTTTTCTGTGTCTCTTAATTAATTTCCTTCTTGTAATTGTGATCCTAATAAGGATAATTTTCCTTCAGTTTGTGCATTGATTATCTTGTTAAGTGCCTGATTGATCAGATTTTAATATATTCTACAATTCTTTATTTTTTCTTTCTTTGTTTCTCCTAAATTCCTAAAATTGTTATTGTTTATATTACCCATTAATCCCCTTGTCCCTGTAACAAATTCATCCGCTTATAGTAATGTGTTTAATGGTATTTACCGTCCTGACAGGAATAGTTGTGCCCATCTACAGCCATGCGCCCGGATACCTGATAAACCCAGCATGTCTAGGAACGCCGGCCACTGTGGATCTATGCCACCTTATAGCCCCATGGCCACTCACATTGTTGATGATGTTGGGGTGCGCATGACGTCACGCGCACGCACGTTTTGGGGTCAAAGGCCGATTACAGCCAATCAGAATAACAGGAGAGTTATTTAGACTTATTTTTACATTCTCTCATTGCCCTGTCGGGTTTCTGCCTGATGGTAATCCGAGAGTGTGTTCCTGATCTTCCTTTTTTGGTATCTGACAGTCTACTAGTGCTGTAAAAAAATAAATAAATAAATTGTCTTTCCTAAGTAGATAGTTGCGTACCACCAATACTTATTTGATGCCTTTCTCTCTCTTTTCCCTTCCCCCTCCCTCTCCTTCTTCCCCTTCTCCGTATCTTTAAATATTTGGGACATCCCGATTTGTTGGCTGCAGGATAAGGCGGTTTCTGATTTTATTTTTATTTAACCAGCTTTAATGTAGGTGAGTTTCCCTTCGTGTGATATAATCCTTTTCGTAGGAAAACCCAAACCATAATTAATTGTGTTCTGTCTGAGAATTATTGTTCCTTCAGAAAAGGTCTTCCTTTTTTGTCTGGTTGACCATGACAAATCCTGGAATATTTTTAATGTTTCATATTTTTCTGGGAATTCTTTACTTATTATGGCTCTCAGAATTTGCATCTTGATTTTAGAGGATTCACAGCATATCAATACATCCCTTGGGAGATGTTCTGGGACGCCATTAGGTTTGTTCCCTTATGGGGATTCTGGGGTCCCATTCCACCTTCAAGTGTTTAGAAAATTCCTCTATGTATGGTTCAAGATTTTTTAGATATATTTGTTCTGATACTCCTCTAATTCTTAAATTATTCCGTCTTGACGGGTCTTCTAGGTCTATCAATTTGTCCTCCATGTCAGCCATCTTTTTCTCTAGCACCAGGTGTTCTTCTTTGTGGACGTTTTCCATGAGTTTCAGCCCACATAGTTTTTCTTCTATTCCTAGGAATCAGCAGTCAGCAGTTCTTCCTTGATGTTTATAGTATTAACTTGAATTTCTCTCAATTTCCCGAATTGTGTGTCCATATGAAGTAAATAGCCATATTAATTTCTTCCTTCTCTATGTCTTGACTCTTGGTTTTCTTCCATTTGTCCTTTATGAATACCTTCTTCTAAAGGGATATTATAGAGAATCGATTCCTCCATGTTTGTTTTATTGATTGATGGATTTGATGAAAAAAAGGAAAGGCATTTTTCTGTTTTATTTTCTGGCTTTTTCCGCGCTTGCCGTTTTGTGTCTTTTTTGTAGCCATTTTGTTTTAGTTTTGTATTTAAAGTCTAATTTATTTATTATTTTCCTAGAGGTTATATGCTCTTTGGACTATTACTGTCTTAACTTTTTCGTGTAGTAAACTTTTATAACATTTTATTTTTACCTTCTCTTCCACACACCCTCACCTCTCTTTCCTGGTACACCTTTATATTTTATTGTTTTTTATTCTGTTGTTCGTGCTCTTCATACTGATGCAGACCCACTTGGCTCGTTAATTTAGCACACTATAGATCAGCTACAATCTATTGCTCACTATGGGTAGGGATTAGTTTAGTTTAGGTAGTCTTTAAACCATATGTTACCATCAGTGTGTTTCTCTCCCTTCACTTTCACCTTTCTCTTTGTTTCTACTAACCCCTGTAGTATTAATTAACAGTGTATACAAAATAAGTGTAACAAGTAATTGACAATTAGCACTTAACTTGAGAGGGTATGTCCAAACTTGTCCAAACGATTTTCCTTTGTTGACACTGGATGCACTCTCCCATGCCAGGCTCCCTTAGATCTGTCCGCCGTGGTGAGCTTCTGTGGCTCTATCCGATGCATCACCATGTTACTGTTTCTCCACGCGGCATCAGGTCCTTCCCTCGCAACCCCGGGTTACGCCATGGGTAAGATAGACAAACTCCTTTCCTCCTATTAGGCTCCATCAATCGCTCCCTCAGCTGCGATCCACGTGGACGCAGCAAACACGCACTATGTCATCTCGCTCTGCCCCCCCAAGTTCACTGAAATGTTAGGGTACAGATGATTGCAATCCTATAAATTAACTAGGTAATGTCTACCTGAATGTCAATCAAACAGCCAAGGAAGTTTACAGACTCCTTTCTTTAGCTCCCCTTAGCTAATGGAAGTGGCAGACACACTCTGCTTGAGCGTGCCTGCCTTCTCGCACACAGATCTCAGACCAGCTTCTCCAGACCTCAGATTAGATACGCGCGCATGCATTTGCTGACAAACACATGCACATGAGCTACAGTTCAGAGGCTTCTCAATGAGAAGTTTCTGATTGCTCAGAGAATGAGTCAGAGCACTCCCCTTGGGTTACCATAGCAATGCTCTGGCTCAATCAATGAGCACCAGGCAGGAAGAGTAATTCACAGTAATTAACAGCATGTTCCCCAAGGATGAAGCCATTAACACCCCAGGACTACCAGGGATTATGCCTCCTCCATGCAGAAAGATAAGGAGGAGAGTATTAAAAAAAATTTTTTATGGTGTTAATATTACACACACTATTGCACTCACACAAATCCACACACAATCACATTCAGCCAAGCCACACTGACAATAACACTCAAGCAACCTTACACATACACATTCACAATTGGCCTACCCCTATAAAGAAACACTCAGCCAGCCAGCCCCCCCTCCCCCTCTACACACACACAATCCCAGTGACCCAATGCTACACAGGATGTTTCACCTTATCTCAATAAAAATGCATGCCATGTATATCAAATGGGTATACTGGTGGTATATTGTAGTATACTAAGAATATATTTTTTATCTACCCCATTAGTGCGTAAACTGCTAGATAATTGGTAAAAATATGGTATATCTAAAGTTGTTGTTGTTTTTTTTCCCCATAACTGAGAACGTAACCTTTAAATGAGTACTACCTGTCAATTTTAGTGTAAACCTCCATTATTTGAAGATTAAAACATGAGATTTTGCCAGAAATGCATATGTCGCATTTGCGAAAAAAGGAGACTGCGCTCTAATTTAATAGATTTCATGTATGCCTGAAATGAAGAATTGACCATTCACTGAGCAGCTCTGACTTCTACAAACTGACCAAAATTGAGTTCCTAGAAAAAAACTCAGATGTTCAACATTGGGGAAAGCGAAAGGGTCAACAAGTTATCCCTCAGTTAAGCAGCTTAAGAAAGCTATATGCCTATTTAGCATTGACCTATTAAGGATTCTCATTCTAGTCATTAAGTTGGCTCAGACATCATGTTAGTGATTCATTTAAATATTACACTGCTAAAAAAAAAATAAAAAAAAAAAAATAATAATAACTAATAACTGTTTTACTCCAGTTCAGTCTCTTCTGTTTATTATTCTCAGTTATATGTTTCCTACATGTCATAGATCCATTTGACATGACCTGTCAGAGCTGCATTTGAGATAAGGAAGGCAATTATGTAACGCTTTGAAGGATTCTGGATCATCTGCAAAGAAATTGTTTAGATGTTCCATTAAAAACAATTTATAATATCTATTACCACTCTCATTTCTCATCCACTCGAAGGGGGTGTAATAATTTAGTACCACATCAATATATGAACACTTGAATCATTGTCTTTAAACATCAACTACACGTCTCCCTATTGTTAGTAACAACCATGTATCATTCTATAAATCATTACAGAACATTCTTTTGTTATTCTTGGATTAACAGCTTGCTTTATTATCAGTTTCTAGGTCAATACCTTTATGGTGCTATCTTGCCAAAAATGTATTTGTTATTATAGTTATTTATTGTAACATAAGTTCTTTATTTACTTCTTTTGAATAGTGGGGTAAATGTTTCAGCTGCTCTGGTTCATAAATACGTGCAAACATATAACATGCTATTTTGATGTTAATGGACTATTTATGGAGCTATAGTTTATATGACTCAATGTATTTTATTGTACTTGTTGACAAACTCAAAAGCAAACCAGTTAACAAATTGAAATATGTATTCAGCAGCTAAATTTGCCAGAAGTAGTAGAGAAAACCTTGAGTGAGGTATAGGAGATTGCCACATGGCAGGCATTTTTTAATTCATGTTAGTGTGAGGCTATTTTACAAATATACATTAACAAAACGAGGACATACATGTCTAAGTTACCCTTCAAGAGACAGAGTAAATCTTAATTTAAGAGTTGGTATGTGTTGCAGGCTAAATATAATGTAGAGAATATATGAGAGCAGGCAAAAACACAGTACCTTGGCTTTTAGTTAGGAGGCTCTCAGGTCCTTAAGATGTTTTTCCTCACTTGTGCCATTACAATGAAAATCTTCACCATGTGCATATAAAATATTCCCACCTATAAAGTAGTACCAAAATATTAGCAAGTTCTCTTTGCATGCAAGATTCAGCAACCCCAGTAGTGACACAAGCTGAGCTAATACTAGCTGGAGAATTGAATGGTGACCGACCAAACTTGTGAGATTTTGCCATTTCTCGTATTCTCATGCACCGTTATTTTTGTTTTTTAGATAAAGCATATATGTATTCATTGCTTCATTGTAAGGGAAAGCAAAAATGTGATACTGTGTGAAAACATTTAGTATAAATTAAACTTTTCAAGAGATGTATGGAGCCTCTATTTACATGTTTTTAACATACATTTTCATGGTAGCCTCTGATTATTTTTATCTGCAGCTTTTCCATAATGTTTTAATCAATGTTTTAGAAATGACAATCATTAGAGTGATGGCTTATGGGAATAGGCATCAACTAGTGTGATGAGCAGGAGAAGTCCATGGTATCTCGTGCTGGTCTTGCTGGATACTCTATGTGTAAGAGTCCTCTAGTGATTCGGGTTGGGTAAATAAAGCCACCAGGAGTTGAAGATGGAGCCAACAAGGAAAGTGGTGTCATAAAAGAGAGACTTTTCCCCAGGTTCTCATCATGGTAGCAGTCATATCACCTTTGAAGATCTTTTTTTTTTTTTTTTTAAAGTAAGGATTTTTTCCATGAGGGTTCCACTTGATCATGATTTTTTTTTTACCTTGTACTTGATTCTGACGCAAAATAGTCTGCAGTCACAATTTACTTGGCTGTTAGTGTGCTTCACAATTAGGAGTGTCAGATCTAATATTTTTACTTGACAAACACGCTGATAGGTACAGTAGTACACATAAAGTGATAATTTACAGTGTACATAATGAACATGCCATAAGATCAAAAACTGTTAACTAATCACGCCAGTACTTTTGGAGTCCAGTTTTGTTTAATGAGACATATTAATTTTTTTATACTACACTTTTATTTGCTACCCATCAGCAAAAAGAAAGCAGTATGTCCAGTCAGGACTACCATGAGAAATTCTGGAACCCTTGACACAGCTCAACATCTGGGCCCCTGGGACCCACCCACAGGGCCCATCCTGAGTCTGCCCACAAGAATGCAGTGTGTACCGAATGTGATGTGTGTATAGTGGATGTGTAAAATGGATGCAGAGTGTGTGTGTAAAGTGGATGCAGTATGTAAAGTGGATGCAGATTGTTTGTTTTTGTAATGGATGTAGTGTTTATGTGCATTAGATAAAGTGTGTATAGTGGATGAAGAGTGTGTGTTTGTGTAGTAGATGGAGTGTGTATAGTGAATGCAGAGTGTATGTTTGTGTTTTTGAGGCAGTGTTTAGGTTTATTAGATGCATTGTATGTAGTAGATGCAGAGTGTGTGTTTGTGTAATGGATGTAGTGTTTGCGTGTATTAGATGCAATGCCTGTGCGTAGTAGATGTAGTGTGTATATAGTGAATGCAGAGTGTGTGTGTATAGTGAATGCAGAGTGTGCGTTCGTGTAGTGGATACAGTGTGTATAGTGAATGTTGAGTGTGTGTTTGTGTAGTGGATTTAGTGTGTTTATAGTAAATGCAGAGTGTGTGTTTGTGTAGTAGATTAAGTGTCTGTAGTGAATGCAGAGTGTGTGTTTGTGTTGTGTGTTTACATGTTGTGTAAAATATGGGCTGCATTGTGTGGGGGGAGAAACAAATTTTTTAAAATTAAAATTTATTTCTCCTATCTGCTTCTTATCTGTAGCCATTGAGGCCTTACCTGAAGCCACTGCCTGTGTGCCGTGGAGCGTTGCATTGTAACCCGTGGCAACGCTCTGACAGCTGTGGGATTCTCAAGATTCAGAGACAGACAAAGAGAGGAGCTGTTGTAAAGTGAAGACATCAGCGTGTGCTGGTCCCCCTCTGTATTGTAAAGGACCCCGCAGGTGCACATATATAGAGAGATATTCCTACAGCAGTTTGGGCCCCCTCAGGCCCATGTGAATTGTCATGGTTGTCAGGCCCTGATGGCGGCCTTGTGTCCAGGAGAACATGTTATATCCGACAATACTTTTTAGAATAAAGAAAGCATTTGACTGGCATGCCATGTTACCTGTAGGGTGTTGCAATAAATACCATAGTTGTGGTACAGACAAATTCTTACTGAAGCTGTTGCATAAGGAACCAGCTATCCTAAAACTAACAAGACCACCTTTCAGGTGCTAGCAGAGCCCGAAGCAAGGAGTCTTCCTTTTTGCATATCTGGTTTTCAACATTACATCTAGTCTTGGTTGCATGCTGCAAAATTGTTTGATATTTTTATAGGGGCAATATAAAATAAATAACTCTTTTAGGCCTAGTATGAGAATTGGAAAGTTAAGAAGAAGAAAAAAAAGGTTTGTGAAGAGGTGACAGTCATAATTATTTGTGAGTGAAAGTTTTTAGATACATGAATCCCATTACCAGGCTGATTTGTATGCTTTTCAATTGTAACTAAATTTTCCAGCCAGGTTGTCTAGATATTACAAGTCCTGCGGCAATCTCCAGGAATTCTAACAGCCTAATTCACTAGCTTTGAATGACAGAAAAATAAAATGGTCTATTATTGTAGAAAACATAATATTGTCTATAATGACTTTAATTCTGATCATAATAATTATAAGTGGCACTATCTTGATCAGGTATCCTTATTGCATAACTGAGATGCATATTATTGTATATGGTGATTCTATTATTTAAATGAATGTATGTTTGTGTTTGAGGTCCCCTTTGTCTAAATAAACCATGTCCTCTATTTTTACTCATAAGATAATGATTGAATGATTTCTTTCTTTTTTTAGATATATTCTTGTAATTTATGCTATTGTTACCTGATTTACATCATAAAACCACACAGTTTTATTCAAAGTACAAGTAGAATAGTTGAGACACCAAATTGCAAACACTGGTGCTTTATAGCCATAAACCCATGTGCAGAGCATCTTTTTATGGGCAAAGGCATCAGTTAGTGGTTTATCAACTCTTTTTGAACTTCTTTTAACCATCACTTTGAAATTCCCCCTGTCTCAAATCC
>CAKOES020000473.1:0-20164 GCA_933207985.1 Pelobates cultripes
CGGGCGCGGCCCACCAGGGGGCCCGGCCGCCCTGCGACTGGGTATGTACGCCAGTCTGCCAGCCTCTTCTCCTGGGGGGCCCAGGAGCTGGCCATCTTAGGGCCCCCGAGGTTGGCAGTGGCGTTACATTGCGGGCGCACAAGGGAGCATTCTCCCCTGAGAGCTCTCTGCCCAGCTCCTTTGCGCACACCGCACTGATGCCAGAGCTGGAATATGATGTCATTCCAGCTCATGCATCAGTAAGCGACGCGTGAGGGAGATGGGCAGAGAGCGCTCAGGGGAGAATGCTCCCTCGCCGCCTGCAAGACCGGCTACTGGGCAGCCCAACTGGACCCCAGGGAATCCCCTCAGCACTCCCAAAGGGAGGGAGGCTGGGGGATTAAAGCTTTTTTTAAAAAGAGTGTGTGTGTGTGTATATGTGTGTTAGTGTGTGTGTTAATTTTTGTGTGTCAGTGTGTTGATTACTGTGTGTGTGTGTGTGTGCCTGTTACTGAGTGCGTTAGTTGTGTATTTGTGTGTGTCTGTTATTGAGTATGTGTCTGCTAGTGTGTTAGTGAGTGTGTTAGTTTTTGTGTGTGTGTTAGTTTGTGTCTGCTAGTGTGTTAATGAGTGTGTTAGTTTTTGTGTGTGTGTTAGTTTGTGTGTGTCTGTTATTAAGTGTGTGTCTGCTAGTGAGGATCAGTGTGTGTGTGTGTGTCTGCTAGTGAGGATCAGTGTGTGTCTGTGTGTGTGTGTGTTTGTCAGTGAGTGTGTTACTGTGTGTGTCTGTTACTGAGCATATTAGTTTGTGTGTCTCTTAGTGTGTGTCTGTTAGTGAGTGTCTGATAGTGAATGTGTGTTTGTCAGTGAGAGTGTATGTTTTGTAAATGAGTGTGTGTCTGTCAGTAAATGTGTGTGTCTGTTAGCTAGTGTGTACACCCTGTTCCAAATTATTATGCAAATTCTATTTAAGTGTCACAAAGATTAAATATTTTGTTTTTCAAAATCCTTGCCTGGAAATTATAGACCTGTGAGCTTAATTTCTGTGACTGGGAAATTATTTGAACGGCTATTAAAGGATATTATTCAGGAATTCATTGGCATTAGCAATAATCAGCATGGTTTTATGAAACGTAGGTCATGTCAAACTAACCTAATTGCATTCTACGAAGTAGAAGTATAGATCAGGGTGTTGCAGTGTATGTGATCTACTTGGATTTTGCTAAGGCATTTGATACGGTTCCTCACAATAGGTTAGTCTTCAAACTAAAAGAAATTGGTCTAGATGAATATTTTTGTTCTTGGGTAGAACATTGGCTTAAGGATAGAGTACAACGAGTTGTCATTAATGGTAAATTTTCAAGCTGGACAAAAGTGGTAAGTGGTGTCCCTCAGGGTTCTGTTTTGGGACCGCTTCTATTTAACATATTTATAAATGATCTTGAAATGGACATTGAAAGCCATGTATCAGTGTTTGCAGATGACACAAAACTTAAAAGTGTAAAGTAATAAAATGTGAGCAGAATATTGCTTTGCTGTAGAGGGATTTGGATAGATTGGGGGACTGGGCACTAAAATGGCAGATGAAATTTAACGTAGAGAAATGCAAAGTTATGCACTTCGGGGTTAAGAATGCACAAGCAATTTACACCCTAAATGGTAGTGAATTAGGTATAACCACATACAAGAAGGATTTGGGAATTGTTATAGACAACAAATTAGGCAGCAATATGCAATGTCAATCTGCCGTTGCTAAGGCCAGTAAGGTTTTGTCATGTATAAATAGGGGCATAAATTCTCGAGATGAAAATATAATTTTGCCTCTTTATAAATCGCAGAGATGAACTACAAAATTGATAAAAGGAATGGAGCATTTTAGTTATGAAGAAAGGTTAAAAAATGTAAATCTCTTTAGTTTGGAAAAACGGCGCCTCAGAGGGGATATGATAACATTATACAAATATATTCGGGGCCAGTACAAATCATTATCTGGAAATCTATTCATACACAGGGCTATACATAGGACACGAGGTCACACATTTAGGCTTGAAGAAAGTAGATTTCATCTAAGGCAAAGAAAAGGTTTTTTTACAGTAAGAGCAATAAGGATACGGAATTCTTTGCCTGAAGAGGTGGTTTTGTAAGAGTCCATACAGATGTTTAAACTGCAATTGGATAAATACTTGCAAAAACATAACATACAGGGATATCATTTCTAATTAGTGGGGTAATAATTGCTTGATCCAAGGAGACATCTGACTGCTATTTTGGGGTCAAGAATGAATTTTTTCCTAGTTTGTTGAAAAATTGGAAGCACTTCAGACTGGGTTTTTTGCCTTCTTTTGGATCAATGGCAAAAACATATGTGAGGAAGACTGAATTTGATGGACGCAAGTCTCTTTTCAGCTATGTAACTATGTAACTATGTAACTTATGGATGACATTGTCTCAGGGCTCTTTTGATCACTGAAAACAATCTTGGACACCTGTGATAATTAGATTGCCATCTGAGCCCAATTTTGAGGAATAACTACTAAAGGAGAGCACCATTTTCATGCAATATGGGGAAGAAAAAGGATCTCTCTGCTGCCGAAAAGAGTGAAATAGTTCAATGCCTTGGACGAGGTATGAAAACATTAGATATTTCACGAAAACTTAAGCGTGATCATCGCACTATTAAGAGATTTGTGGCTGATTCAGAGCACAGACGGGTTTGTGCAGATAAAGGCACATTGAGGAAGATTTCTGCAGATCCATGCATCGGATCAAGAGAGCAGCTGCTAAAATACCATTACATAGCAGCAAACAGATATTTGAAGCTGCTGGTGCCTTTGGAGTCCCACGGACATCAAGGTGTAGAGTACTCCAGAGTCTTGCAACTGTGGATAAACCTTCTATTCAGCCATCACTAACCAATGCTCACAAGCAGAAAAGGCTGCATTGGGCATAAAACTACATGAACACTAATTTTTAAACAGTCCTGTTCACTGATGAGTGCTGTGCAACCCTGGATGGTCCAGATGGATGGAGTAGTGGATGGTTGGAGGACGGCCACCCTGCTCCAACAAGGCTGCGACGTCAGCAAGGAAGTGGTGGAGTCATGATTTGGGCCGGAATCATGGGAAGAGAGCTGGTCGGCCACTTTAGGGTCCCCGAAGGTGTAAAGATGACCTCTGCAAAGTATGTGGAGTTTCTGACTGACCACTTTCTTCCCTGGTACAGAAGGAAGAACTATGCTTTCCGTAATAAAATCATCTTCATGCATGACAATGCACCATCTCATGCTGCAAAGAATACCTCTGCATCAATGGCTGCTATGGGGATAAAAGGAGAGAAAGTCATGTTGTGGCCTCCATTCTCCCCTGACCTCAATCCTATTGAGAACCTTTGGAGCATCCTCAAGCAAAAGATCTATGAGGGTGGGAGGCAGTTTACATCCAAATAGCAGCTCTGGGAGGCTATTTTGACATCTTTTCAAATTCAAGCAGAAACTGTCCAAAAACTCACAAGTTCAATTGATGTAAGACTTGTGAAGCTGCTATCAAATAAGGGGTCCTATGTTAAAATGTAACGTGATCTGTTAAAATGTTTAAAAGTTAAAATGTTGTTATAAGTTTGATTGAAATAGCTTTTAATTTCAGTAAATATGCTGCAAACACAACAAATGACAATTTTCAGTTCTTTACAACCTATAAAGTGTTTTGAAACTTACTGTGTGTAATAATTTGGAAAAGTGCATTGTAAGTTTTTTATGTTTAAAAAAAATACTGTTATCATTAGGAGGTTTGTTCAATAAAATTTGAATTGTACTCTTAATAGTTGATAACATGAGAATTATGCTGACTGTTATTTACATCAATTATTTAGGTAAATGGGAAAAATATAATTTGCATAATAATTTGGAATAGGGTGTAATGATAATTATATATATATATATATATATATATATATATATATACAGGGAGTGCAGAATTATTAGGCAAGTTGTATTTTTGAGGATTAATTTTATTATTGAACAACAACCATGTTCTCAATGAACCCCAAAAACTCATTAATATCAAAGCTGAATATTTTTGGAAGTAGTTTTTAGTTTGTTTTTAGTTTTAGCTATGTTAGGGGATATCTGTGTGTGCAGGTGACTATTACTGTGCATAATTATTGGCAACTTAACAAAAAACAAATATATACCCATTTCAATTATTTATTATTACCAGTGAAACCAATATAACATCTCAACATTCACAAATATACATTTCTGACATTCAAAAACAAAACAAAAACAAATCAGTGACCAATATAGCCACCTTTCTTTGCAAGGACACTCAAAAGCCTGCCATCCATGATTCTGTCAGTGTTTTGATCTGTTCACCATCAACATTGCGTGCAGCAGCAACCACAGCCTCCCAGACACTGTTCAGAGAGGTGTACTGTTTTCCCTCCTTGTAAATCTCACATTTGATGATGGACCACAGGTTCTCAATGGGGTTCAGACCAGGTGAAAAAGGAGGCCATGTCATTAGATTTTCTTCTTTTATACCCTTTCTTGCCAGCCACGCTGTGGAGTACTTGGACGCGTGTGATGGAGCATTGTCCTGCATGAAAATCATGTTTTTCTTGAAGGATGCAGACTTCTTCCTGTACCACTGCTTGAAGAGGTGTCTTCCAGGAACTGGCAGTAGGACTGGGAGTTGAGCTTGACTCCATCCTCAACCCGAAAAGGCCCCACAAGCTCATCTTTGATGATACCAGCCCAAACCAGTACTCCACCTCCACCTTGCTGGCGTCTGAGTCGGACTGGAGCTCTCTGCCTTTACCAATCCAGCCATGGGCCCATCCATCTGGCCATCAAGACTCCCTCTCATTTCATCAGTCCATAAAACCTTAGAAAAATCAGTCTTGAGATATTTCTTGGCCCCAGTCTTGGCGTTTCAGCTTGTGTGTCTTGTTCAGTGGTGAAGTGGAGTCTTTCAGCCTTTCTTACCTTGGCCATGTCTCTGGGTATTTGCACCTTATTGCTTTTGGGCACTCAGTGATGTTGCAGCTCTGAAATATGGCCAAACTGGTGGCGAGTGGCATCGTGGCAGCTGCACGCTTGACTTTTCTCAGTTCATGGGCAGTTATTTTGCGCCTTGGTTTTTCCACGCGCTTCTTGCGACCCTGTTGACTATTTTGAATGAAACGCTTGATTGTTCGATGATCCCGCTTCAGAAGCTTTGCAATTTTAAGAGTGCTGCATCCCTCTGCAAGATATCTCACTGTTTTTGACTTTTCTGAGCCTGTCAAGTCCTTCTTTTTGACCCATTTTGCCAAAGGAAAGGAAGTTGCCTAATAATTATGCACACCTGATATAGGGTGTTGATGTCATTAGACCACACCCCTTCTCATTACAGAGATGCACATCACCTAATATGCTTAATTGGTAGTAGGCTTTCGAGCCTATACAGCTTGGAGTAAGACCACATGCATAAAGAGGATCATGTGGTCAAAATACTCATATGCCTAATAATTCTGCACTCTCCCTGTATGGTGAAATAGACGGGTACACACACAGAAACACTCTATAGTAAAATGAACCCCGGTACACACACTGAAAACACTCTATATAGTAAATGAACCCCGGTACACACACTGAAACACTCTATAGTGAAATTAACTTGGTACACACTGAAACACTCTATAGTGAAGTGCTTGGTACACCTGAAACACTCTATAGTGAAATTAGCTTGGTACACACACTGAAACCTCTATAGTGAAATGAACCCCGGTACACACTGAAACTTTTACTCTATAGTGAAATTAACCCCCGGGTACACACACTGAAACACTCTATAGTGAAATTAACCCCCGGGTACACACACTGAAACACTCTATAGTGAAATTAACCCCCGGGTACACACACTGAAACACTCTATAGTGAAATTAACCCCCGGGTACACACACTGAAACACTCTATAGTGAAATTAACCCCCGGGTACACACACTGAAACACTCTATAGTGAAATTAACCCCCGGGTACACACACTGAAACACTCTATAGTGAAATTAACCCCCGGGTACACACACTGAAACACTCTATAGTGAAATGAACCCCCGGGTAGACACACTGAAACACTCTATAGTGAAATGAACCCCCGGGTAGACACACTGAAACACTCTATAGTGAAATTAACCCCCGGGTACACACACTGAAACACTCTATAGTGAAATTAACCCCCGGGTACACACACTGAAACACTCTATAGTGAAATTAACCCCCGGGTACACACACTGAAACACTCTATAGTGAAATGAACCCCCGGGTACACACACTGAAACACTCTATAGTGAAATGAACCCCCGGGTACACACACTGAAACACTCTATAGTGAAATGAACCCCCGAGTACACACACTGAAACACTCTATAGTGAAATTAACCCCCGGGTACACACACTGAAACACTCTATAGTGAAATTAACCCCCGGGTACACACACTGAAACACTCTATAGTGAAATTAACCCCCGGGTACACACACTGAAACACTCTATAATGAAATGAACCCCCGGGTAGACACACTGAAACACTCTATAATGAAATTCTATAGTGAAATTAACCCCCGGGTACACACACTGAAACACTCTATAGTGAAATTAACCCCCGGGTACACACACTGAAACACTCTATAGTGAAATTAACCCCCGGGTACACACACTGAAACACTCTATAGTGAAATTAACCCCCGGGTACACACACTGAAACACTCTATAGTGAAATTAACCCCCGGGTACACACACTGAAACACTCTATAGTGAAATTAACCCCCGGGTACACACACTGAAACACTCTATAGTGAAATTAACCCCCAGGTACACACACTGAAACACTCTATAGTAACATTAACCCCCGGGTACACACACTGAAACACTCTATAGTGAAATTAACCCTGGGTACAGACAACAGATATAGTTTTAATAATAAAAGATGGCCACATTCTGTAGATAAAGATTTATCAGTCAGGGTCCCAGAAGTGAGCATTTTACACAAAGTAAGAGAAGAACATCAGTTTGCCCACTTACCTCATCAAATAACTGGAGCATTATAGTGAGCACATCAGGGTGGGCTTTGTCCACCTCATCAAAGAGAACAACCGCATTCGGGCACTGCTTCAGCTTCTTGGTCAGCTGGCCACCTTCTTCATGACCTACGTAGCCAGGCGGGGAACCAATGAACTTAGCTACCTAATGAAAGGAGAGCACAACGGATTGGATGTATTAGGTGAGGCTTCAGCATTGATGTTAGGATGACTGAAAGTTATCAACCCTCCATCACTGGTACGGAAGATACAGAATAAACCATGGTGGCAGCATCTCCCTAAGTACCCATGTACCTTTCAGCTTTGGGCCATAAAAGTGCATACTGCAAACAGGACGGGCTGTGATTGCTTGGTAATACTAGACGCAGGGAACCAGCTCAGCAAATACAAACTGTTACATGTTTTAACAATCCAGGGAAAGCTGAATTTGGATTGGATATTGCAGATACACTGCCAATTCCAGGTATTACATTCTGAGAGTACCTGGTACTAAATGTATATATGTTTATACATTTTACTTACTGTCTGTGTTAACGGTCAATTTATCCATTAATATGTAAAGATCATTGTAGAATGATAGCAGGAACATTCATTCTAGTTAACATCACACACAGAATGGCTTACTAAGTCGGCAAATGAGGTAGTATAGTCCCCCTGTAAATCTAGCTCTGCGTACCTCGTGCTTCTCCTGGAATTCGGACATGTCCATGCGGATAAAGCCCTGTAAGAAAGCAACGTTAGAAAGGTGACGACACAGGACACTGCTGCGGTATGTACTGACATTTAAATAAATAATATTGTTAATAAATGATCATCTAAGTATTCAACCTTGAAATACTACCCTAGTTATTTTACCCATTCAGTTAATTAATAAACCTGTCCCACTGTGTTACTGACCGACTCATTCCACCAACAATTTCGTCATTAACACGTGCATGACATCTAATAAACCGGAACCAATCTGTTACTGACTGACTCATTCCACCTACAAGACCATACCTCGCCATTAACCCATGCATGGCCTCTAATAAACCTGTCCCACTGTGTTACTGACCCACTCATTCCACCTATATAAACCATACGTAATTAATCCATGCATGGCATCAAATAAACCTGCCCCACTCTTTACTGTCCGACTCATTCCACCTACAAAAAACATTATTCGTCATTAATCCATGGATGGCATCTAATAAACCTGCCTAGTCTGTTACTGACTTACTCATTCCACCTACAAAATCTATACCTCGTCTTTAACACATATAATAAACCTTCCCCACTCTGTTACTGACCGACTCATTCCACCTACATAAACCATACGTAATTAATCCACGCATGGCATCTAATAAACCTTCCCCACTCTGTTCTGACGACTCATTCCATCTACAAAAACCATACCTCGCCATTAACCCATGGATGGCATCTAATTAACCAGTCCCAGTCTGTTACTGACCGACTCATTCCACCTACAAAAACCATACCTCGCCATTAACCCATGGATGGCATCTAATTAACCAGTCCCAGTCTGTTACTGACCGACTCATTCCACCTACAAAAACCATACCTCGCCATTAACCCATGGATGGCATCTAATTAACCAGTCTCAGTCTGTTACTGACCGACTCATTCCACCTACAAAAACCATACCTCGCCATTAACCCATGGATGGCACCTAATTAACCAGTCTCAGTCTGTTACTGACCGACTCATTCCACCTACAAAAACCATACCTCGCCATTAACCCATGGATGGCATCTAATTAACCAGTCTCAGTCTGTTACTGACCGACTCATTCCACCTACAAAAACCATACCTCGCCATTAACCCATGGATGGCACCTAATTAACCAGTCCCAGTCTGTTACTGACCGACTCATTCCACCTACAAAAATCATACGTAATTAATCCACGCATGGCATCTAATAAACCTTCCCCACTCTGTTACTGATCGACTCATTCCATCTACAAAAACCATACCTCGCCATTAACCCATGGATGGCATCTAATTAACCAGTCTCAGTCTGTTACTGACCGACTCATTCCACCTACAAAAACCATACCTCGCCATTAACCCATGGATGGCATCTAATTAACCAGTCCCAGTCTGTTACTGACCGACTCATTCCACCTACATAAACCATACGTAATTAATCCACGCATGGCATCTAATAAACCTTCCCCACTCTGTTACTGATCGACTCATTCCATCTACAAAAACCATACCTCGCCATTAACCCATGGATGGCATCTAATTAACCAGTCTCAGTCTGTTACTGACCGACTCATTCCACCTACAAAAACCATACCTCACCATTAACCCATGGATGGCATCTAATTAACCAGTCCCAGTCTGTTACTGACCGACTCATTCCACCTACAAAAACCATACGTAATTAATCCACGCATGGCATCTAATAAACCTTCCCCACTCTGTTACTGATCGACTCATTCCATCTACAAAAACCATACCTCGCCATTAACCCATGGATGGCATCTAATTAACCAGTCTCAGTCTGTTACTGACCGACTCATTCCACCTACAAAAACCATACCTCACCATTAACCCATGGATGGCATCTAATTAACCAGTCCCAGTCTGTTACTGACCGACTCATTCCACCTACATAAACCATACGTAATTAATCCACGCATGGCATCTAATAAACCTTCCCCACTCTGTTACTGATCGACTCATTCCATCTACAAAAACCATACCTCGCCATTAACCCATGGATGGCATCTAATTAACCAGTCTCAGTCTGTTACTGACCGACTCATTCCACCTACAAAAACCATACCTCGCCATTAACCCATGGATGGCATCTAATTAACCAGTCCCAGTCTGTTACTGACCGACTCATTCCACCTACAAAAACCATACCTCGCCATTAACCCATGGATGGCATCTAATTAACCAGTCCCAGTCTGTTACTGACCGACTCATTCCACCTACAAAAACCATACCTCGCCATTAACCCATGGATGGCATCTAATTAACCAGTCCCAGTTTGTTACTGACCGACTCATTCCACCTACAAAAACCATACCTCGCCATTAACCCATGGATGGCATCTAATTAACCAGTCTCAGTCTGTTACTGACCGACTCATTCCACCTACAAAAATCATACCTCGCCATTAACCCATGGATGGCATCTAATTAACCAGTCTCAGTCTGTTACTGATCGACTCATTCCACCTACAAAAATCATACCTCGCCATTAACCCATGGATGGCATCTAATTAACCAGTCTCAGTCTGTTACTGACCGACTCATTCCACCTACAAAAACCATACCTCGCCATTAACCCATGGATGGCATCTAATTAACCAGTCTGAGTCTGTTAGTGACCGACTCATTCCACCTACAAAAATCATACCTCGCCATTAACCCATGGATGGCATCTAATTACCAGTCTCAGTCTGTTACTGACCGACTCATTCCACCTACAAAAATCATCCCTCGCCATTAACCCATGCATGGCACCTAATATACCTGTCCCACTGTGTTAGTAACCAACACAACAAACCATACATTGTTATTTATGTAGTATTTTAAAGTGCAATACATTTTCAACTTACCAATTTTTTATTTTATTTATTTTTTAAAGTGGAAGAATTATTCATAAATCTGTTGCGTTGGCAATAAAGTGCATATTTGAAAATGAAGATTAGGATGCAAAAAAAGATGGAAAAAATCCAACATGCTTAATACATTTCACCAAAAATCTACAGAAAATTAGATGAATTTAAACATTTGATTTTACATTTTAGGCCTCATAAATACAGATTTGTATATTTTACCCGACTATTTCTCAACATTGAAAATCCATCATTTGTGATGTCTCCGCATATTACATATGCAATTTAATCCATCTACGCACCATAACTTGTCCCAACAGTCAATTTAAGAAAAAAAGTTCAGCTTCCACAAATCTTTCTACTACTCCTGACAAAGTGACTGTTTCAATCTGTGCAATCAAATCTCCTTTACATCATAAGGTAGCCCATGGCTGTTATTTAATTAAAGGCTGGCAAAGCATTATGGGAGTTGTAAGTCAGGGGTCTACCTACTGCCCATCACTCTCGTGTTTCCTGAAACACCTGTGGGACCAGGTCCAAGCAAATAATTTGCCAGAGGAATGGGCAAAGGTACAAGTCTAGGAATCGCACTATATGATGTGAGAGATTGCGTTTCGATGCATCAATTATCAACTGGCTCAAAGTCCTTACCTAAAAACAATAACTTATAACTTAAAAAAACCTCCCCTGAGATATACACTGTGCGGGACAGACCCACTTACTAAAAACGATACACCACAAAGAAACATACACACTTATTACTTGCCACGGACACACAGATACTAGCTGCCACAAATAACGCTCACACCGATATTATCTTACACAAATAACGCTCACACCGATATTATCTGCCACAAATAACGCTCACACCGATATTATCTGCCACAAATAACGCTCACACCGATATTATCTGCCACAAATAATGCTCACACCGATATTATCTACCACAAATAACGCTCACACTGATATTATCTACCACAAATAACGCTCACACCGATATTATCTGCCACAAATAATGCTCACACCCATTATTATCTGCCACAAATCGCGTTCACACCGGTATATTATCTGCCACAAAATAGCGTTCACGCGATGGCCCACATCTGCACCACAAATAGATTCACACCGATATCTACCACAAATACTTGCAGCTCACACCCGATATTATCTACCACAAATAGCGGCTCACACTGATATTATCTCTGCAAATAGCAGCTTGTATCTGCCACAAATAACACAAATAACGCTCACACCGATATTATCTACCACAAATAACGCTCACACTGATATTATCTACCACAAAAACGCTCACACGATATTATCTGCCACAAATAATGCTCACACCGATATTATCTGCCACAAATAACGTTCACACCGATATTATCTACCACAAATAACGTTCACACCGATATCACCCACCACAAATAACGCTCACACCGATATTATCTGCCACAAATAATGCTCACACCGATATTATCTACCACACCGATATTATCTGCCACAAATAACGTTCACACTGATATTATCTGACACAAATAACGCTCACACCGATATTATCTACAACAAATAACGCTCACACCGATATTATCTGCCACAAATAACGCTCACACCGATATTATCTGCCACAAATAACGCTCACACCGATATTATCTACCACAAATAACGCTCACACCGATATTATCTGCCACAAATAACGTTCACACCGATATTATCTGCCACAAATAACGTTCACACCGATATTATCTACAACAAATAACGCTCACACCGATATTATCTGCCACAAAAAACGTTCACACCGATATTATCTGCCACAAATAACGCTCACATCGATATTATCTACCACAAATAACGCTCACACCGATATTATCTGCCACAAATAACGCTCACACTGATATTATCTGACACAAATAAGCTCACACCGATGTATCTGCCACAAATAACGCTCACACCGATATTATCTGCCACAAATCGCTCACACCGATATTATCTGCCACAATACGCGTTCACACCGATATTATCTACCACAAATAACGTTCACACCGATATTATCTACCACAAATAACGCTCACACCGATATTATCTGCCACAAATAATGCTCACACCGATATTATCTACCACACCGATATTATCTGCCACAAATAACGTTCACACTGATATTATCTGACACAAATAACGCTCACACTGATATTATCTGCCACAAATAACTTTCACACCGATATTATCTGCCACAAAGAACGCTCACACTGATATTATCTGCCACAAATAACGCTCACACCGATATTATCTGCCACAAATAACGCTCTCACCGATATTATCTACAACAAATAACGTTCACACCGATATTATCTGCCTCAAATAACGCTCACACCGGTATTATCTGCCACAAATAACGTTCACACTGATATTATCTGACACAAATAACGCTCACACCGATATTATCTGCCTCAAATAACGCTCACACCGGTATTATCTGCCACAAATAACGTTCACACTGATATTATCTGCCTCAAATAACGCTCACACCGGTATTATCTGCCACAAATAACGTTCACACTGATATTATCTGACACAAATAACGCTCACACCGATATTATCTGACACAAATAACGTTCACACCGATATTATCTACCACAAATAACGCTCACACCGATATTATCTACCACAAATAACGCTCACACCGATATTATCTGCCACAAATAACGCTCACACTGATAGTACCTGCCACAAATAACACACACACACAGATATTGCGAGGCAGAATAAACCACGCTTCTGAAGAAGCCCATTCCTGGGTGAAATGTTTCACTGGATACCAGTTTCACTTTGTTTTTATACAGCATCATTTTTATTATAGCTTTTAGTTCCATTTTATTTTACTTTTTATCTACATACTACTGCTGCCCCAGATCGGTTATATCCCAGGTGGGGGGATAAAGCTGGATACTACCAGCACAAGTCAGAATACGGTCTTTTCTTACTTATATCCCAGTATTAGACATACTACACCATTGGGATGTGTTCTCGTTCTATCTCCTGAGAGGCAACTGCATTGGAAATAAACACATCCTTAGACAGGGATTATACCATACAGGCGTTTAACAGCAGAGCTCTCAGTAAAGAAACATAGTTGACATATTGCACTATTATCTTTTGTGTTTCTAATTTTACTTGAGGTACTGTAAAGACTGCTATTGCAAAATACTTGCAAATACTTACCTATAAAGAGAGTATGTATATATATTTCATTTAAGTGTCGACACAATTTTTCAGTTGAAGCACTTCACGTTGTTGGCGTGGTTTACCACACCTTTCTTTTTTCACAATAAACCACAAACAGATATTACCAGCAACAATAACGCACACACAGATATTAACAGTCCCAATAACACACACACACACACACACAGATAATTACCAGTCACAAAAACATACACATAGATAATGCTAGACATAATGACACATACACAGATATTACCAGCCACTATAACACACACAGATATTGCTCGGCATTATAACAGACATAACAGCATACACCGACAGTAGCTGCCACAATAACACACACACATTTACTGGCAGACATAACAGCACACACAGACAGTAGCTGCCACAATAATACACACACATTTATTGGCAGACATAACAGCACACACACAGATATTGCTCGGCATTATAACAGACATAACAGCACACACAGACAGTGGCTGCCACAATAACACACACACATTTACTGGCAGACATAACAGCACACACAGACAGTAGCTGCCACAATAATACACACACATTTACTGGCAGACATAACAGCACAGACAGTAGCTGCCCCAATAACACACACACATTTACTGGCAGACATAACAGCACACACAGACAGTAGCTGCCACAATAACACACACACATTTACTGGCAGACATAACAGCACACACACATATTGCTAGACATAAAAACATATTGCCAGATAGCAGCAGTGATGAATAAAGGGAACAGACATCATCCCCAACGAAAAAAGATGTTACCTTCTTCAGGTCCTTGTGTAGGTATCGTGCGGTTTGCTTTGCCAACTCGGTTTTGCCTGGAGAGACATGACGGAGAGTGACATTAGTGTAAATATATATTCAATATAAGGATTTACAGACCAAGCCCAAATATCACTGTGTGTACAAATGTAACTACAGGGTGGCTTTATCCAAGTACTGTCATTAATGGTAGCCACTAGGAACTGCTAAACTGCACATCTCATAAACCCCTGCTGGACTTGGGGTATCTCTGGGTTCCCACAAATAATAAAGGCTGGACCTGCATTAGCTGAAAGATTTCATTCAATAGATAACACTAAAATTCTCATAATCCTCCAGTTTTCATAACTAAGCAGGGATCATTGACATCCTCCTGCTTAGAGGTAACACCAACGTTTATAAAATAATCAGGGTATTTTTGTCAACGATGAACCTCGGTTAGGTAAATCTTGCGGCAGAGTTAATACACATTCTGAAATTTATCAACAATTAATGATGAGTAATAATTTGTAGAGTATGTAAGGGTAATGGCAATAGTTACTAAATTGGGCAAACTGTGTTTAATAAATATTCGATGTATTTTGATGTTAGCGTTGCACAAAACATATTGCTCTAGAAGTGAAATTACATGAAATAGGGGATGTTCACTAAACAGTGAATTGCGATTAGATGACAGCAGTGACAATTAATTTGCAGAATTTAAGCTAAAATACGGATTTCCAAACAATCTTCAAATCAGCGATTTTGTTTTTATCCCCAACTCAGCTATTTGTCCTGGTTGGTTGTCAGTTATCACCTATTTAAAGCATCCTTTTATTTTAGCCTATCTCAAAATTCGAAGTTGATGACCATTAAACAAAAATGAGATAATTAACATCAGAATACCAGAAGGGACTTTATTTTGGCTAAAAGCATGAGTAATATGTCTTCACCTATACCAGACGACCCCATGAAGAGGAAGACTAACGGATGCTCTTCGTCGTACCAGCCGTTCTCCTTCCTGCGGATAGCTGCCCTCAGAAGTGTGGTGTGGTGGTAGTGGGGGGGATACGGATCACAACATATGGAAGGAGAAAGAAAGAAAAAAAAATCCTTATAAATCAATGACACAAAACCAAGTATAATTATCACTAAGTATACACAATGTTTTACTGCTCTGCTCTCACTCACAGTCCTCAGGCCCATTAGAGAGGTCTAATTCGATTAGCTGGCAGTGCCCGAGAGGAGGCTAATCACGTTAGTATGGATATGGAAACCTGCCCAGAGCCCATCTCGGATAAACTTTTTCCTGGATGTGCACTCAAGGGTTGCCAGGGAGACTGGAGAAAAGGGATGGACACCGAGTGGAGGGGGAGGGGGGTTAGCAGTGGGGTCATTTTAAAATTCTCTTGTTAGGGATGATTTGGTGGGCTTTGCTGGCTGTTTGTCTCATGCACAGATTTGGAGGGCAAGGGCTGAGCCCCAAGGACACAGCGACCTTGGTGAGTTTACCGTGCAAGCTATCGCTCGGCGCTGCATGGGAGAGGAGAAAAAACACTTAATTACGTAATCTACGATGTCTATCGTCCCAGCCTTTACTACATTACATATAGTGTTAAATTCTATCCACAGCAAAATACTACGGTTAGCTTTAACTTTCTGTTAGGTTAACAGTGTTTTGGGAATTCCAATAAAATTGACCAGGCCACATGAATCCCTAATTATTAATATTATTGGTATTTATATAACGCCAGTTTATCCCGGCACACAGGACAAGCTACTCCCTTATTGGTTAGAGCTTTACTGGTGTTCTGTATTACACGGCCCCACATATGTAACACACACACCAAGGTTCATATAGAGTAACAACTGCGGATCTACCAACGGAGAACATCTGAACTTTATCTGGATTTGCCCAGAACATACCATCAGGTCTGGCCTGAATGGACGCACTCAAAGAGGGGGTGCAAAGCAGCAATGGTCAGAAGAGCTCACCATTCCAGTGAGGGTTCCATATAAAGTGCAAATCTGGGGCAATATCTAAAAGAGGAGCAACTGCCATAGAAACCAATGGAATGTTCCCATTTGTCACTTCACTTGAGAACTTTGTCCAGAATCCATGTTTACACAGAGCTCCAAAAAAAAAAAATCACTTCCTGCTTACATGTTTTCAAATGGATCCAGACTTTACAGTTAGATGAGATTTTTAAAGGATGCCCTTTGCAGGGTGAGAGAGAGGCAAGAGAGATGTTCAGTATAATCTGGACAGATGTTCCAGATTTTGCCACTTCTGTAATTGCGGTTTGTTATACCTGCTGCCTCTGCATTTTCTGGAACTAATTATTCATTATGCAGAAGGGAACATGATCTTAACCCCTTAAGGACACATGACAGAAATATTCCGTCATGATTTCCTTTTATTCCAGAAGTTTGGTCCTTAAGGGGTTAAAGCTGACAGCTCAGAACAACCTGTCTTAACATTTGTAGGACGATGCTGGCCAGCAGTAAGTTTTTCAGCAGTGTGAGCTACAGTAGCTCTCCTATGTGATCTAAAGCTTTTAATTTCCCAAATATTGTTTTAGCCTTCGCTCCCCATGTGCATCAATTAGGGTTCTAAGCACATGAGAAAGATAATGTAAGTCAGGGACATGCTGGGAATTTAGGGTTCTAAGCACATGAGAAAGATAATGTAAGTCAGGGACATGCTGGGAATTTAGGGTTCTAAGCACACGAGAAAGATAATGTAAGTCAGGGACATGCTGGGAATTTAGGGTTCTAAGCACACGAGAAAGATAATGTAAGTCAGGGACATGCTGGGAATTTAGGGTTCTAAGCACACGAGAAAGATAATGTAAGTCAGGGACATGCTGGGAATTTAGGGTTCTAAGCACACGAGAAAGATAATGTAAGTCAGGGACATGCTGGGAATTTAGGGTTCTAAGCACGAGGCAATACAATAGGGGGTAACAGATAACGGGCTCCTGTGATTTAAAGTATTTGCAGGTGACACATATGCTTTAAATGACAAATGCCAATCAGCCGGCAATGTGCTCTAAAAGCAAGCAGAGGGCGCAGGAAGGAAGCAGGAAGACACGCAGATGTTTTGCCACGGGTGGAAATTCACTTTATATTACGGCAATGTTCATTTTAAGGAATTTACAAAACAAAGGAAGAAATCTCACCCCCCGCTGTCGGGAGCTCTGTCTGAAGGGACGCTAGCTTTATTTTATACATTTGTACCAGTGTGATAGCGCTGGGCCCTTCAGCCTTCTATTGAACGGATAAATTCTCTGTATTGTTTTACACAAATCAATAATGCTGCAGTTATCAAGCCTTCATGAGAGCAAAATTGGTTTCAGCCAATTTGTGAGCGTAATAAATGTTCTTTTATCAAATCTATTCATTTGAGGGTGGATGTTTGGCTCGGATAGTGATCCTAAACCTCTATCCTGGAGTGAGAAGGGCTGAAGAGCAGCCTAGGCAGTAAAACTTTACATGTGGCCTCCAATACAGAATTTTTGTGAATTCAATCTGAAGGGCAAAACTGAGGGTAAACCAGTTTATTTGGAAAAATTCTTCAACTTCGTTACAGCTCCACTTTAGCTATTTTAGCTACATTTTGACATTCTGATTTAATGCAATAATCCTATGTAGAGAGAAAGAGGCCGTTAATAAAACAGCAGGAAGTCACAAGGGAGCCAAACTGAGGTCCGATTAAAAGGCAGATCTACTAAACGTTGCACAATAAACTGCTTCTAAGGTTGCCATACTAAACCTTAAAATAATGCTCTGTGTTTAGCTAATAACCCTGTATGTCTCACTCCAGGTGCCCTGAGCACCAAAGCACAACCGCTAGCTCTCTGAACTCCTGAAATATCTGGATTGCTATCAATGGTTGGTGCTTCATGAAGCTTAATAGCTAAATAAGGAATAATCATCATCCAGTACAATTATTAAATAATGTGGATGTGCTTAGACAGCCTCAGGGAGCCTTGGTGATCTGAGCACATAGTGTTGTATATCTGTGTGGATCCTTTCCCAGTGGTTACACAGGAAAGAAGTTTATCGAAAGAATCATGTGTAAAACAGGAGAGGAGGAGGTAAGACAAATAATAAAAATATATATTAAAAAAAAAAAACACAATACAAACATTTTAGTACAAATTATCCCTAAAATAGCATTATAAATGTCACAATAGACAAAAAACAAAACACATACATAGTAACAATTACGATTATTTATAGAACGCCAACATATTTTGCAGCAATCTGACAAATAACACAAACACATACACACAAACAATGCGTTTTGGCAGAGACACTAAAACAGCACAGATCCCGGCAGACAATAATGAGCATTTAGGGTCTGGCTGTCACAGAGGTCTTGGAGTTGTGGGAAGTTAATGCATTTCACTGTTTTTGTGTCTTTTTGTTTAAGGTCAAAGGATCAGCTACGTCCGCTGTGAAGAGTTGGAATGTCTTCAGTTAAAGTGGCGGATTGCTGTCACTGCCATCTGCTCACCTGGCGATCACTGCAGCCAGCCTGGTAAGGCCAGATGTCAGGGACTATATACATAACATTAAACAGGAAATTCAACCTGTTACCTGACACTCACAGAGACCCCGAGTGACACATGGGAACACTGCGTCTCTGTCTTTGCTGAGCTGCAACTAGGGGCACCGAACAAACCACAGAGAGAGTGGCACAGCATCATAGGTGTAGCAATATTACAACCTGCTTTAAATAATTACTGCAACATCGTGAGGTTATTACGGATTTTCTGTATATTTTTATATGAGATCCGTAAGCCGTGATAGACATGACAATCAATGCTCCCAGCTTCCCATGCCAACCAAGGCAGGAATAATGCAGGTGGGTACAAAGATTTTCCACAGCACCCCTCCCTTCTCCCCTACCCCCAACCAAATGCAAAGATGAGGTGTAATCACAGCTCAGATTGACTAATGAAAAAACCTTCTCCTCCACTTAAAGGTACCAGCCGGCCAAACTGCACGGACAGCTGATATGTGCTCAGTGAGAGCCATCCTGGGGCTGCCGAGGGAACAGGCACATTCCACATAATTCAATCAGGACCCGCATAAAGAGAGCAGCCTTAATGTGCACAGACACCACCTGTGTCAGAGACAGACATTACCCATTCATCACACACTGCCAATTAGCCATCACCGCTGCCTGCAGGCACGCACTCACTATCTGGCTGGGCTGCCGTATACACAGTATGGCTCTATACATCAGTACTGAGTATGTCCTGCTCTCACCATCTGGCTAGGCTGCCGTGTACACAGTATGGCTCCATACATCAGTCGTGAGTACGTCCTGCACTCACTATCTGGCTGGGCTTCCGTACAAACAGTATGGCTCCATACATCAGTACTGAGTATGTCCTGCTCTCACCATCCGGCTAGGCTGCCGTGTACGCAATGTAGCTCCATACATCAGTACTGAGTACGTCCTGCACTCACTATCTGGCTGGGCTTCCGTACACACAGTATGGCTCCATACATCAGTACTGAGTATGTCCTGCT
>CAKOES020000474.1:0-13429 GCA_933207985.1 Pelobates cultripes
AGTAGTTGACAGGGAATATTCCCCCCCCCCCCCCCCCGCCGCGCGCATCCCCCTCGGTTAGAGGCACCACTTACCGCAAAGGCATAAACCACCGCAAGGCACAGGGTTAATATCTTGGATTCTCCTCCTCTAGTTTGACCCACCCTTAGCCTGGAGGAATCCCTCCTATGGTACCTAATGCCCTGCATATACAAAACTCTAGATAACAATATATATCTCTTTATCACCCTATGCAACTCTACTTTTTGCACTCATATACCTCATTAGCGCATAGCGCTAAGTAACCTAGCCCATGGGAATTCATGTCTACACACTCCTACTAACTCTTCAAAAGAACGTTACATGCTAGGTCTAGGCCACAAGTACTTGCTTGTTTAAAAAAATGTTTAAAAAGTCAATGAAAACGATGTTTAAGTGAAAGTTTGAACATTGTATTGCTTGATTTGCTAACACGTTTGATTTTCTCTATTTGTTCATTTGCATAACTCCTGCACTGCAAAAATATAGAATTATGGAAAAAAAAACAGTGAGAAAAAGCAAAACTGTGTATTAGGGAGTGTAATCAAAAATGCACAGGTAGATAAGAGTGGAAAATAGAAATTAGAGATAGTTCTGCAATCCTAGGAGGAAATTAATCTGTTTCTGAACTCGCCTTTGAGGGCATCTGAGCTAAGTCTAAAATCACAATAGTACTACTCTGTGCTAAACTAAAGTTTCCCTGTTTGAAAAAAAAAGTAAAATGAATAGTGACAGGTATAGTGAGAAAGAAAGTAAATGCCAGTCAGACAGAGTCAGGTATATGAGTGTGTCTTTATAACATCACCATATCGTTAGAGTAAATGGACTGGCAACAGAAAAGCCTTGATGATCACCGGGGCTTCAGTCGTCAGGACTCTGCTGTTGTTGGTTCATTTACTCTACTCATTTCGCAATGTATGCATACACTGATCAGACACAACATCAAAACCACTGGCAGGTGAAATGAATAACATTGATTATATTGTTACAATGACACCTGTCAAGGGATGGGATATACTAGGCAGCAAGGGAACAGTCAGTTCTTGTATTTCATGTGTTGGAAGCAAGAAAAATGCGCAGACGAAAAGATTTGAATGACTTTGACAAGGGCCATAGTGATGGCTAGACAACTGGGTCAGAGCATCTCCAAAACAGCAAGTCTTGTGGGCTGTTCCCAAAAGTGGTGCAAGGAAAGACAACAATGAACTGGAATCAGAACTGGAATTGCTGAAAACGTAATGCTGGCCATGATAGAAAGGTGTCAGGTCACACAGGGTATCACAGTTTGCTGCATATGGGGCTGCATAGACACAGACCTATCATGATGACCCCTCTCCACTACTGAAAGCACCTTCAATGTGGAAGTGAGTATCTAAACAGGACCATGGAGCTATAAAAGGAGGTTGCCTGGTGTGATGAATTCTATATTCTCTTAGTATAGAAGGACAACTATTATTAAGGAATGGTTTGAGGAACATAGAACATAGGAAAATAGTTCAATGTTGCCTTGGCCTCCCAATTCCCCAGATCTTAATCTGATTGAGCATCTGTGGGATGACATGGAACAACAAATCGGATCCATGGAGGCCCCGCTTTGCAACTTGCAGGACCTAAAAGATCTGCTGCTATTGTTTTGGTGCCAGATATCAAGGACATGTTCAAAGGTCTTGTGGAGTCCATCGCTCATGCATGGATAGTACTGGTTTCCATAAAACTGAGCTGGGTGGATTAGTGGGTGGGTAAGAGGTGGGTAAGGGCAGGGAAAGCTAATAAAAATCCCGTAGCTAAGAGGTGTGCCATAGAAAGCAAACTGACAAAGTTTATAGTTATTTTATAAATGTTTATTAACATTTATTTAAAACTTTCTTGCTTTAGTTTGTATATTTGTGTAAAAGTGTTTGCCTGCTAAATGAAAAACAAATGTCGAGTTGCGCATGTACCTTTAAGCTCAAAAAGGAACATTATAAACCGTGAAAACAGGTGCCCCCCAAAGTAGATGTGCATGCTTACTCTGCTTAACCCCTTAAGGACACATGGGTGATTGTTGCTCACTAGACTCAGTAAAAGAAAGCATTAAAAAGGAACCAGTGGAGAATATGTGAAAAAAAATCAAGAGAGGTTGCAAAAGAGTAGATAAGAGAGCAATCATAGATAGACCCTTTGTATTTTAACAACCAGGTCAGTATCTCACATAACCTCAGGGTTATGAAGTACACATTACACCCCATACTCCAACAACAAAAGTTTTACAAAGCAATCAGTCACCCTTATACTTAGAATATTGGCACAGTGACATATTGAACAGCACGTAGGTGCCTTTCCTCACTAACAGATCTTGACATGAGAAAATATAGTCAACTTTGGTGATATCGCTGGTTTCTATGTTTTAACTTTTAATTGACACAGGGATTATTACCGACTTTGTGACTCTATTTTATTTTATATATATATCTATTCTTTTCAAGTTTTCATGTGTAAAGAATTATATCGCTATGGGGACTCTAATAATTGTTGCTTTTAGTCAAGGGGAATGTTTCTCTTCCCTTTACTGTGTTTAATGCTATGTCAGTCTATGCTTAAGTCTCGGTGCAGAGATGAAACGTGTGATCCTACAATGGTTTGACCTGCCAAAGCTGTGTTTTAACTTATTTTTTTTAAATAAAATGTGAAGTTCTAAAAGAATTGTCGGTTCCTGCCCACATGTCTTAATAAAACAGCAACATTTTTTTTTGTTCAAAAAGTTAAGAATACACAGCAAATATATAAATCCATTTTTCTGTCACAGCACAGTCATTCAGATTTCTCCTAATCACATTTCAAACAACAGGCATCGTGAAAGGCTGGATAACAAGCTCCTTGAAGGACTATAATTCTGAAGGGTGCTTTCATAGTTTGGGAAAAGGGCAAGTTAAATTCCTTTAGAATTAAAATAGACAGTGACTTTAATAAAATAAATCATGTCCTTTGAAAATGTTTGTAGTGCAAAGGCAGATATTTCAAGCGTGCTTGTCCTGTCCCTCTCTCGCTTGTGATCTGTATGTATGTACACTCCCTACCCCTAGTGTTTGAATTAGGAACTGCAGTCTGGTGCTCAAGTGATGAATGAGTAAACTTTACAAGCACACTATACTGGAGAGTATCCCATTGGACTAATTCAATAAGAATTATATAAGAAAAATAATTTAAAAAGCCAATAATCTCTATAGGAATTAACTAACCATTCGCTATGGAGGACTAAACTGTTTTTAATAATTTGACTAATTTATTTTAAAAATATTTACAGAAAGTGTGAAATGTGCTTTTAGGAGGAAGCTTGTTTTAGCAGAATTTTCAGCATTAATTGTGAATTATTGTGAAAATTTTAATTTCAAAATTGAGGCTTAAGTAACCAAATGTAAAACATAATTAACTTGGAGAATTTTTCTAATTTTCCTATTGTGGCCTTAATTTAACATTCTTTTGAATTCACTTTGAATTCCTGACAATTCACACTTTAGTAAATAAACTTAGTGAGGGGCCTGACTTTGGAACTGGCCGGACGCACATTGGACGAGCTCCGAGTGCAATACACTAAAACTGCTTGATTATATCGACTATTATTTCACCTCGCTTGAAACACTCACGGTACTTAAAGGACCACTATAGTATAGGGTTATTAGGTCCCCCCTCCCTCAAAACACCTTCAGCCACTTACCTTTCTCCAGCGCCAGTCTCCGGGTGCTAGGGAACTGTCCTCCCTCTGCTGACATCAGCTCTGAATGCGGATGCGTGGCAAGAGCTGCGCGCGCATTCAAACCGCCTATAGGAAAGCATTACTCAATGCTTTCCTATGGACATCCAGCGTCCTCTCACTGTGATTTTAACAGTGAGAATTGTGGAAGCTACTCTAGCGACTGTCAGTAAGACAGCCACGAGAGGCTGGATTAACCCTCAGTGAAACCTTCTCTGAAACTGCTATGTTTTCAGCTGCAGGACTAAAACTAGAGGGACCTGGCACCCAGACCACTTCATTGAGCTGAAGTGGTCTCGGTGCCTATAGTCGTCCTTTAAGTGAGCTCCATTACCTCTAAGTTTGCAGCCACTCTGTTGGTGTCTGGCAGTTCCAGACTATGCAACAGTTGAGGAGCCTACTACACATGGGCAGGAGGGAGATGGCCAATCCCTCTGCCCTAAAACTCTTAGATATCTACAAAGTCCAACAAAGTACTCCCTCCCCCCGCCAGTGAGGGAAATGCCGGAATCTATACCAGGTGCTGAAGTGCTGGAGGACATCTTGATCTGTTCAGCCACGGGACAGGTGCGTCCTTCAATATGGCAGACATCGCATACCAACTGGATAGTCTCCTACACTGACTGAGCTGGGCCAGATCTTTGAAGACGTCTGGGCTAAGCTTAGGAAATGACAACTACCACTTACCATTACTCCCAGACAGCATGTGCCTACCCCCAGGAAGTTGCCGTAGCTGCTGGCCCCCGAGGTGCTATCTAGGAAGGAAGTCTCTCAAAGTCTGGGACAGTACATCGCTAGGCAAGCCTGGAGGCCATACCAATCCTTGCCTTTCAAGAATCTGGCTGCTGCACCTCATCACTACAAGCCTTTAAGCCAACCCTGGACAGACAGAGTATTGTAGCGCCAGAAGCCAACTCAATGGCATGTGCACTTCTTCCTTGCTTTGGGGGGTCGTTCCACTGTCCTGGGGCCTAGGATTCTCTGGCTTCTTATTGCCATGTGGGACTGTACCTTGCCCTTGATGGGAATTGGGTAGTGGGAGAAATATACCCTGTTATGACCCTGAGCAGCAGAAATCCCTCTTCATCGGGTCACTCACATCAACAGCCAAAACTGCTTTTATTGCTTGTTTAAATATAAATGTTGTTGTTTAGTCATCCAATGCAAATGTTATGCTACACCTACTTTTTCTGTGACAATTTCTATGCATTGTGCTAAGCTCATCTTCATTTAAATGTGTGCAGTTTATTGTACTGTTTGCTGGATACTAAACTCTATGGCTCATAATCCTATACATATGCGATGTCCACGTAGTATCAATGTACAACAAAAACAAAGAACTATAAAAAAAAAATAAACCTAGTGAACAGAAAATAGTCACAACTTTGGGTAGGAAAAAAGTTACATTTTATTGACCAGGTGCCCAAAATTGCACAACACATTTATAAAGAGGCAAAATTATATTTTCATCCCGAGAATTTATGCCCCTATTTATACATGACAAAACCTTACTGGCCTTAGCAACTGCAGATTGACATTGAAATTGCCTAATTTGTTGTCCATAACAATTCCCAAATCCTTCTTGTGTGGGGGCCCCTTGCCATTTAGGGCCCCCATCCACCGCTCATGGGTGGGGGCTGGGGGGGCAATAGGCCTCCCCTTGCCATTTAGGGTTCCCACCCGAATCTCTTGGATGGGGGCTGAGGACAATAGGTCCCCCGTCATTGTCATTTAGGGGCTCGGGGGGGGACACTATGTCCCCTCTGCTAGTTAATAGATAGGTAGGGGGGGCTAGTTAATAGATGGGGGGTTCACAAAAGTGAACAGCCACAGTGTGCATAATTTTTAGGCGACATGCCCCATATACTGCATTTTAATCTCCCTTATGCTATTATGGGGGTCATATCACCCCCATAGAGTGAGGGAGGACATGGGGGGCTTAAGAAGTGACGGGGAGCACAGCTCCCCGCCACTTCTAATTTTACATATTACAAGAAGGGAGTTGCGAGCCATCAACTCTCTCTTTGTAATAAACAAACGAACACCGACATTCGGTCTTTGTTTGTTCGTTTGAAATTTCTATTAAATCATTTGTCCTTGTGAACATAAAATTGCATATAGCACAGAGAACTCAGAGTAACCCATTCACTGACAACTGTGTCTGTTCATTATCCTTTGCATTTCAATATTATTCAGTAGGTTTTTTTTTTTTTACTTTTATTAATCAGGGGAATCTACACTCTTAGAAAATGTTTGCATATGCAGAAAAAAAATATTTAAAGCTTAGATGCAACAAACCAAAAAAGCAAAACAAATTTAAGTTGTTTTTTTTTTTTTTTTTTAATTTGAGTTTATTGGTTTTTTTTGACACAAAGGAGAGTAGGGAGTGGGTACAGAAGGAAAAAAAGGGTAGGGTAAGGGGTTCAGGGTTACAGTACAGAGAATCTGATACATCACAATGACATTCACATTTCATGTTAATCACCGTCTAACTAGGTGCGCAGTTATTTGGGCGTAAAGTAGTTGCTGCTCATCCCAAGTCAAAACTGGCACTACCTATACCCCACTGTTCACCCTCTAAGTGTATCTCGTCGATGAGGCCATGGAGCTATCAGCTTCTTGCGTGCGCTGAGGGCGGTGCTCTAGTTATTTCTAGCCTATTTGTTATGCGATCTGCTTGTATGTCGCATACCTTAACCTTGTAGGGCGTTTGGGGGGGGGATCAAGGAGGCTCAAGGTTTGGCCCTCTTGCTTTTAAGGTCTTACTGTCCCTCCACTGGACGGGGTTCCCTGCCTACTCTGTTAATGCCTCCTATGTATCCCTGAGAGGTGTGGAATTCTGTGAGGTATTGCACAGGTGACCAGGTAATGCTCTGCCTGAACCTTCCTAAACAAAAAGTGAAACCGAAAAAAATAAGGTAGAATATAGTGTAACAAAAAACAGTTTAACAATTTAACGTGAGGGAGACACAATCTGATTGCTATCCAGCATCTAGGTGGAGGCCGAGGGGGGGGGGGATCTAAGGCGTTCCTTGCGCTAAAGTCCCTGTTTTTTTTTGTTTTTTTTAGAAATATAATACCGTTAGTAACAGGTGTGTGTATGATCCGGGTCTCAGGCCGGATGATGGTTTTATGGAGGCTGAAATTGATAGTGGCGACACCAAGGTTCCCAGGTTTTAGATATTTTATGTTTTTGGTTAGGAGTTATCGCAGAAGAGATATCATACACATAATTTAGTCGGATTTTGTCCATGAGGTTCTTTTCAGACGGGCAAATGGTTGATTTCCAATTGAGCGCTATGAGAGCCCTAGCCGCCAGTATCACCTGTGCGGCCAGTCCCCTCTCCTGCTTCGTCCAGCTGGGGGAAGGTCCAACCAAAGGCAGGACCCAAACTCCAGCGGGAGAATAATATCTACGTTGCTAAGCAATCTTGCGACCACCAACCACAATGGCTGAATAAGGTCACATCCCCACCATATGTGGAGCATCGTGCCTCTTTGGGCTCGGCACCTCCAACATCGGTCAGAGGTGTTTGGATAGATGTTGCTGAGCCTGTCTGGTGTCAGATACCATCGGTACATTAGCTTTCTGTGAGCTTCTATGTGTGAGTAGCATGCAGTGTGACCAGTCAGTGCATTAACCAGTGCTAGCCATTTGTGGGGAAGGAGAGTTGTTCCGCTTTCTTTTTCCCATTGGGACATAAAAGACAGGGATGGGGAGAGTGGGAAGTTCGATATTGCTTTGTAGCACTTTGAGAGCAATTTAGGCCTAAGGGGACATTTCCAACATGACATAAGCAGGTCGCATTGCTGATTTGGTTCTCCAGCCTTGCCCTCTAAGGTCCTATCGACATGCTCCAATAATGCACTTTTAATTTGGAGGTAAGGGAATATGTATCTAGGGGCTAGACTGTACTTCTGTTGGAGGTCGGCAAAAGGAGTGATTCCCGTACCCGAGAGTAACTGGGAGATACTAGTGATGCCCGCTTTCGCCCATGTGGATAGTGGGAGCCATGGTAACACTGTGGACATGGCGGTCAGTGGAGCCAGTCTATGGAATCTGGAAGTCTTAGTTTGAAGTGCCTTGTACTTATCCCATATGTGTATGGTTAGTTTCGTTGTTGAGAAGAGTGTACGTGCTTTCCCCCGTTTAGCTGGTGGGGACCACATATACTCTATGAGGGTTTCCTTAGGCCATTGTTTGCGTTCCATGTCGACCCAAAGTAGTCGTCCCTTGTCTGCGTGAAGATTTACTGCTTGGGATAGTATGGCCGCCAGGTGATACATGGCCACCTGGGGTACCCCCATCCCTCCCATCTGGAATGGTCTATACAATGTGGAACTCGCTACTCTCGCACATTTGTTTCCCCATATAAAGTTATTAATAATGGACTGGGCTTTCTTGCAAAAGCTTTGTGGGATAGGTACCGGTAGCATACGAAATAAGTACAGTAGTTTAGGTAGGGCCATCATTTTCACCGCGTTGATTCTCCCTGCCCATGAGATCATCACTTCTTTCCATGAATTCAGCTCTTTACGGATTATTTCTAAGAGAGGGACATGGTTTAGTTTGTATATAGTATGTATCGATTTGGCAACTCGCACTCCCAAATAGGTTACCGACTCCGTCCTCCAATCGAAATCGAAGGTCTTTTTTAATTCCTCAGCATTCTGCAAGGGGAGATTAATAGGCAGGGCTTGAGTCTTAGCCGTATTAAGTTTGTAATACGAGATAGAGCCAAAGGTTTGTAGGATGGGCATGAGGTTTGGGAGTGATATCTTTGGCCTCGTCAGTGTCAGCAGAATGTCATCAGCGAATAATGAGAGTTTGTATTGGTGTTCGCCGACAGTGACTCCGTGAATGTTTGGGTCCTGCCGAATGATCTGGGCTAAGGGTTCTAGACATAGTATAAAAAGCAGGGGGGACAAAGGACAACCCTGTCTCGTTCCGTTCGAAATTGGAAAGGGTGTGGAAACGAATCCTGCGTTGGTGACACTAGCTTCTGGAGAGGAATATAAGGCCATAATTGCTGTTATGAATGCTGAAGGAAAGCCAAATTTATTTAGTGCCGATTTCATGTATAGCCAATTGAGCCTATCAAAGGCTTTTTCCGCATCTAATGCGAGCAACAGTCCTCCCAGTTTGTTAGTGTTGAGACCCTCCAGGACATTAAGAAGAAGCCTAGAATTGTCTGAGCCCTGTCTGCCTTTGACAAAGCCAGATTGGTTATAGTGGATTAGAGTGGGGAGTAAATGTTTGAGTCTAGTCGCCAGAATTTTTGCATATAGTTTGGTATCAATATTCAATAGGGATATCGGGCGGAAATTAGCGCATGCTGTGGGTTTTTTACCTGGTTTGGGTAGAGTGACTATGTGAGCTCGTAGCATTTCACCAGGTAATTTACCTTGTGTGAAACCTTGGTTAAACAAAGAAATTAAGTGTGGTGTAAGAGCAGTTTGGAAGGTTTTATAGTATATGGAGGAGAGTCCATCTGGTCCTGGCGATTTAGAATTGGGTAAATCTTTAATCATTTGTGTAACTTCCTCAACGGAAATTGGTTTAATAAGGTCAGATATCTTATCATTGGGCAGCAAGGGTAGCTGGACCTTCCCTAGAAATTCGTCTATCTGTTCTTGTGTGGGTTGGGGTGTCAGGTTATCATCTTTAAGATTATAGAGTGTGTGGTAAAACTGAGCAAATTCCTGAACTATTTTATCAGGGTTTACGATTTTCTGACCCTGGGGGTTGTGAATGTAAGCTATTTTAGTTGCGAGGTTACGTTTTTTAAGCCTGGAGGCAAGTACTTCCCCTGCCCTGTTTCCTTGCTCATAGAATTTGGCTTTGAGACGCCTTAGGAAAAAGTTTGTTTTAGCCACTTCCAGTTCTTGTAATTGCGCACGTACTTCTGTAATCTCCCTAAGGTGCGTCTTTGAGGGTGTTTGTTTATTACATGTGTTTAATGTTGTGAGGCGACTGGTGAGGTTTATGTATTTAGCTATACGCGCCGCTTTGGCCCTGCTCGCGTGCTTAATTAATACACCCCTAATGTATGCCTTATGGGCTAACCACATAACTTCTGTGGGTGTGTTTGGTTGAGAATTAGTCGAAAAGTAGACCTCCAGTTCCCTATGTAGGTCTTCTACTATTTTGGGGTCGTTGAGCAAGCTTTCGTTAAGCCGCCAAGTTCCTCTCCCTTTAGCAGGGAATTGTTCATTCAAGTGGAGAATGATCGGCGCATGGTCCGACCACGTTATAAGGCCTATAGTTGTATTGACCACGTTGCTAATCAAGGAGGTAGGTATCAGGAAGCGGTCTATTCGGGAGTACGAGTTATGTGCCACTGAGTGAAATGTGAAATCCTTTTCTTGCGGATGTGTCACCCTCCATGGGTCTATAAAATTCTGCTCTAAGAGAAGTTGGTTAATGTGCCCGGAGGTTGTTTTCCTGCCTGTTTCAGTAGATGCTTTCACTGTGTGCGAAGAAGACGTGTCTAGTTGAGTATCTAGAATAAAATTCGTGTCCCCACCTATCACTACCTCCCCCAGTCTGCCTTCATCCATGGCATTAAAAATATTGAGGAGAAATGCGGCCTGTGCTGTATGAGGGCCATAGACGTTAATTAATGTGTATGGGGCATTATTCAGCAAACATTGTATAATTAAGTATCTTCCCTGTTTGTCTGTACGTTTTTTTACTAGTTCAAACGCCACATCCTTCCCAATAAGGATCGACACTCCCCGCTTCTTTTTAGAGAAACAGGAGTGAAAGTCCAAAGGATAGAGAGGTGAGTTAAATTTAGGTCTTTTACCCCATTGGAAGTGCGTTTCTTGGAAGAATGCAATTTGAGCTTTAGCCCTTTTCGCTTCCAATAGTGCCAGTCTCCGTTTATTCGGGGAGTTGAGCCCTTTAGTGTTCAAAGATATAAATGTCAACACCATTTTACATACAACCTACTATGCTGTCCAGGATTGTTAGATTGTATTCTAGTCTCCCTTAAGTCAGTCCTCCTGTCGGTTACCCCCTCCCCGGGGCTCTGGGTACAGGTCTCCCTATATATCCGCATTATGAATCCCTCGAACAAGACAAAGAAAAAAACATGAAAGTATATGAACTTAAGATCAAAAGAATAGAAGAAACTTATATACAGTTGCCTGAGAACCGTGTGCCGAGCACACGGTAGGCAATTAGTATTGGTGACGTATACTGCATACGTCGTAGTGGCCTGGCTCGGGCCACTGGGGGGTGGAACGGTGGATAGTACCATCTATCAAATATACTATGTCACAGGGGACTGTCCTTATCCTCAGGGTTAACTTTAGACCGAGACAAAGATGCCAATTTCATAAGTCAAATTAGGGAAAGGACAGGCATTATGTATCACGGTGTTGCACCCTTCGTAGTACGGCCCACAGATCTGTTTGCATGAGTACATGTATACTATTAACGTCTGGGAATATGCTGAAACTGCCCAATTTGTAATCATATATATATATATATATATTTTTTTTTTTATTTTTTTTTTTTGTTATTATTTGTTATTATTTGGGCGCTAACTCCTTCACCTGTTATATTTATAACAACCAGTATCTAAATCACCTTCCCTCTCAGTCCAAGGAGAAAGAAGGAAATAGTGACAGTAAGAAAAAAAGTTTATGGCATGCTGTTCACTTAGCTGCGTCAATTCTGTGCCAGTCTCCAGCCAGTTTGGTTGGGCGTGCAGGGGTGTTCTTTTCCGCCGACTCTGTCTGCGGCAATGAGATGCTCCACTGTGCTAGCCCGTTCCTCCCGTCTTCCGGGTTAAGAAACACCTTCTCCACTCCATTTCTTCGTGCGATTAGGCGCGTCGGAAAGCCCCATTTGTACGGTATGGAGGCCTCTCTCAGAGCTTTGGTGATGGGGCCAAAAGCTCTTCTTTTAGCCATAGTCGCTGGTGATAGGTCGGTGTATAGCTGTATCTCCTTGAAGCGTTCTCCCAGATTCCGCGCATCCCGCGCCGCCATCATCAGCCTCTCTTTTACTGTATAAAAGTGCACCCTGACAATGGTATCTCTAGGTACTGCCGCTGGCAGGCCTCTGGGTTTCAGCAGCCTGTGTACTCTATCTATCTGTAGCTCCTGCTCCGACGCCTCAGGTAGCAGTGCCTGAAAAAGTTGGGTGACATAACCTCTTAAGTCCGGTTGTGTAACCTCCTCAGAGATGCCGCGTAGGCGGATGTTGTTTCTACGGGCTCTATCTTCTAGGTCTACCACTTTTGTCTCCAGTTGTTGTATTTGAGATTTGAACGTGGTATAGGTCTCAGCCAGGGTGTTATGTGCCTCTATGACCTCCTCCATCTTGTCTTCTAGATGGGCCGTGCGGTCCCCAATTGCCTGTACATCTCTCTTAATGTCAGCCGCTAACTTTTGAAAATCAGCTCTCATAGTGTGTTTGAGGTCATACAGCAGGGTTCTAATGTCTCCCTCAGCATGGGGGAAGTGTTGGAGGCGAGATACTGAGGTTACATCACTTGCCTCTGATTCTGTTGCTGGTGAATGCACCCCGTCGGCGCCATCTTGGATCAGTCTGCTCGACGGTGAGAGGGCCGCGATCTGCAGATCCGCGGCTTTTTGCCGCTGCTTTCTGGCTGATTTGCTCGACATCGTAATTCACCGGTAGTTGGCAGCTGAGGCAGCCGTTTTTCCCGGTCCAATGCTGTGGATACACGCTGTTAAGGTACCCAGTCCGACGGAGCTAGTCCTTCACACGTCCAGCTCCGTCCGTGTCGTAGCCACGCCCCTCAAGTTGTTTTTTTTATGTAACCTTTTTTCTGACCTGGATTCATAAATATATAAGGATAATTCTTTAAACTGGGAATTACAGGAATGGATTTAACAATTGCAAACTTTAGGTCGAGTTAGATAGTTAAATTACTATGTTTCCAATTTTTTTTCTTATTTAGTTATTTTGTCCTAAAATGTGCTATTGGCTGATTTCATGCCCATAACCTTTTTATACCTACTTTGTATGTGTCTCCTACCAATTTTAAAACATATAATATATCAAGTACACTTTGTAAATAAAAGATTTTTTTTTTAATTATAATATATAAATTATAATATAAAAAGGTTTTAAATCTTTTGTTTACAAAGTGTACTTGATATATTATATGTTTAAATTATAATACATACAAGCTTTCATATTTTTAATACACACATTTAAAAAGTTTTTTTTAGCACTTTACATTTGAAAATGAAATAATTTTTGCAATTTTGTAACATATGTTAATAAACCTGAAAAAATCATAATTTCAAAAGTTCAGTGCCAGTTCTTGATGAATACATAAATCTTTTATTAGTTTATGTCTAAAGAAGAAATAACAAATGAAAAAGAAAATATCACCTATGCACACTAAGAGAAACATTAAATCTTACCTCATGCTTTCAAGTATGACCTTGAGGTTTATAATAAAAGGTCTACACGTACCATATGGGCGAACAGACCTGGTAATACGTTGCAATCTGGATATTGCTGATGTATTCTGGGGGAAAAATGCATACCTCATTTATATAAAGCTATTCTTAGACATGCATTGTCCTGTTATAAGTTATCACCTCCTCCTCATCTGCAAACTCATCGTGTTGAGATTCATTCACCTCCAAATACTGGTCTATGTCGGAGGTGGCAAAACTGTAGAACTTTTG
>CAKOES020000474.1:13529-26695 GCA_933207985.1 Pelobates cultripes
GCTGTTCAATAACTACAACTCCCATGATGCTTTGCCAGCCTTAACACCTTATAAATTCAGCAAAGCTGGGGATCTACCGCTATAGGCCATCCCGTACTTAGACCAATGTTTGGAAGTGGATGGATCTTACAAAGGCCATACTGGTATACGTGAAGGAATTGTCACGATGCCTGATCGACACCCCGATGTGAGCGCATCTGATCGGTGCGGTTACACTAAAGGAGGGAGAGATTACTAACCTTACCTCCAGAGCCTCCTGATCCATCAGTCATATTTTTAAACCATTATATATTTATTTTTTTGTTGTCATGGGTGGATTCAGAATCACAAGCTGATATGAATATGCTCAACCATTGCACATTTCACTTGGCTTGTGATTTGGGTACATTTATTTCCGAAATTCGACCAATCACCTGATCGGCCCATATTCCAAAGAATTGCAGTTCAGAGAAAAAACGAATCTCCAAGTCTAGTAGCTATAGTTTAAATCAAAATAGTTACTTGGAAATTTTGACTATTTTGTCCTTCTCTATATACAAGGTCAGTACATACCACTATGCACTAACCCTTTCATTAGCAGAAATATACAAAAGACAAGAGTTTACCCATTTAGTCTGGAAGAAAGGTGTTTTTGCTTACAGTAGGGGAATGGGTTCTTTACAGTAAGAACAATAAAGATGTGGAATTCTCTGCCTCAAGATATTGTGTTATCAGATTCTATAGATCTTTTCCTTTTTTTAAAAGCTTTGATGATATTCAAACATATAATTGATAGATATGCAATCAGGTTGTTGATTCAAGGAGAAATCTGATTGCCATTATGGAGTCAGAAAGGATATTTTTTCAAATTTTGTGGCATAATTGAAAATGGCTACAATTGAGTTTTCTGCCTTCTTTTGGATCAACCGCTTAAAATAATGAATTTCAATGTTGAACTTGATGGACTTAGTCTTAAGTCTTTTTTTCAACCTAGACAACTATGTTATAAAATTATAAAAGGTTGTTAAAGTTTGTGCTTTTACTTTGAATTGAAAGTAAAACGTTTCCTTTTGATTTGTTATACAACCAGAATTTGGACATTTTCATACAATAAAAAAATCTTGATTGTCATATTCAAATGTTTGATCATAGCGCACCTATTGACACTGTGATCGTTTTAATGGATGTTATGCCGTTGGTTCTCAGGGGACCTGTTCCCTAGCATGCCTAACATTTCTGTGGCCGTGAAAGGGTTACATTTATCTTTTTCAATCAATTTTATGCAGTTTTTTTTGTTTTTTTTACACATTCCTTCTAAAAGTAATTTTGCGTAGAAACTGGACTAAATCATGATTAGTGATGGTTTTGTAGAAATGTGTTATTAAAAACACCTTGAAAAGTGCTGAACCATTTAAAAATATTAACACAACATATCTTTATAGTTTTTATGCTCTACTGAATGGTGGATATTATTTGTAAGTGACAGGTCCCATTTAAGAAATAAGGAGGTATTACAGGTAAAATGCTGTGCACAGGGAATGACTGCTGGCCTGTAAATCCTAACCTGAATGGTGTATTCCTATTATCTCATTTCTGTTTCATTATTATCATTTTTATCTAGATCCATAGTTATGAAGGTGACTTACTGCCTTATCCTATGTCCTCCAAATGTCCCTAGCTCTGTCCCACTTTGCTGAGGTATAGCTTCTCTTGAAATAGCAATGCCCTCCCCAATTATCATTAAATGTCACTAACATAAAATTTCATCTAGCACAGAGAACTCAGAGTAACCCATTCACTGACAACTGTGTCTGTTCCTTATCCTTTGCATTTTAATATTATTCAGTAGGTTGTTTTTTTTTATACTTTTATTAATCAGAGGAATCTACACTCTTAGGAAATGTTTGCATATGCAGAAAAAAATCTTTAAAGCTTAGATGCAACAAACCAAAAAAGCAAAACACATTTTAGTGCGGGCCACATAATGTCACACCATTATACCTCTGGCAGCACGGCGGATGCTGTTTGCTCCTTTGGCAAACTTTCATATTGCTGTACTGTACTAGCAGAGAATGGCTGTGGGTCTCAGCAAAGGCAGCTAGCCATCCTGTGAATGCAAACAATGGTATTGCAGAGTGGCTGAATTACATCTGAATCACTGCTTAGAAAATCCTTATTCGCCACATGTACAGTGCTCTATTGTGGTTTTATTCTTTCTCTGATTGATTTCTGATTATTTTTATCATGATTTCTGTTATTCTGGCCTATCTAAACGTTATATGTTGACGTTATTCACTAACCTAAGAATTTCAGCAAAATGAATAGCAATATTTAGCCTTTGGAGTGGCTATAGCTCATTTTGAGAATGTTTCCAGAATAGCTATTTTAGCCTACATTTTGCCATTCATATTTTAATTTGCAGTTAATACATTTAGTAAATAACCTCCAATTCTGTGTGTACCTTTGGTTCCCAAGTTATCTGCCTCTCTCTTACCTCTCAGGGGCACGTTGTACAGTGCTTTATTATAATGTTTATAATGTTTGTGTATAAGTCCCAGAGAAGGTGCTTTATTCTGCATCTATCTTGTAATGCACCAGGGGCATGGTCTGAGCACTGGTTTAGAGGATTTTACTTAGATTACAAAAAAGAGAAAAAAAAGTTGTAGAGCTCTCCTGTTATTAATGGTGAATGCTGTGATATGTGTCTAATTAAGACTGTCTTGTTATCATTGTTTTCCAATGAAGAACCCATACAGGATGCCAGAGTGGGTCCTCATGCTATAGCCCTGGGAGTTTGTGCAGAAGACTAATTGTCTTAACCTAATTGTCAATACTGCCGAAAAGGGGGGAGTTTAAATGTATAAATGATAATTATAAGACTCCCATAGATGATAGGGGTATGTACAGGGGCGGACTGACCGGTCGGGCACTTCGGACACGGTCCGAGGGCCCGGCCGGGAGGGGGGCCCGCCTTCAGGGGGCCCGGCGGCAGGGCTGGATTGGGGGCGGCATTTGGGGACTGCAGGTGCCACCGGGTGGCCGGTCCGGTGGCACACTGTGAGGGGGGGCCGGCCGTTTCATGCTGCAGCCGCCGGACCGGGTAGCAGCCTCGCCGGTCCGGCGGCATTCCTCTGACTAACACTGAAGGAGGAGGAGGAGGAAGAGCATGTGTCTGTCATCCTGTGCTGGGAATTGTGGGAACCGCAGGGAGCATGACAGACACATGCTCCTCCTCCTCCTCCTCCTTCAGCGTTAGTCAGAGGAATGCCCCCCCTCACAGTGTGAAACGGCCGCCCCCCCTCACAGTGTGCCACCGGACCGGCCACCCGGTGGCACCTGCAGTCCCCAAATGCCGCCCCCAATCCAGCCCTGCCGCCGGGTCCCCTGAAGGCGGCCCTGGCGGCGGGCCCCCCTCCCGGCCGGGCCCTCGGACCGTGTCCGAAGTGCCCGACCGGTCAGTCCGCCCCTGCAACAGAGGCGCCCGGCGGACAACACAGCTCACAAGTTGGGGACACCAGCATATTCAATTTAAACGATTCGCTGGTGGTCCACTGGTGCGCACCAGCAGTAGGTGCAGTCAGATTATAGCCTCTCCCTCATGGTTCCGACGCTCAGTTAGTGAGTCAGAGCACAGGCTCAGAGATTCTCAGCCTGCGCTCTGACAACATTGAAAGTCAGAGCCGTGAAGGAGCGGGTATGGCAAAGAGCTACTGATTAGCATAACATAAATATCCGTTATAAAACCAGGAAAAGGTGGGCACCATTGCACTGATTTGGTAGTGCAATGGGCCACTTGACTGGTTTTGCCCCCCAGGCCTAAGGCTGCCAGCCCTCCCCTGCTAATGCTTAGTTGTCCCTGTATCTAATTTCGAGGTCCCCTCCCCCCGTGATGACATCACCAAGTGTTATAGAGAGGTATTTAAGGGGGATAGAACTTTTGACATCATTGGAAAAGTCCTATGGTAGTGTCATTTATTATTATTATTATTACTGCCATTTATATAGCGCCAACAGATTCCCTAGCGCTTTACAATATTATGAGAGGGGGAATTTAACTATAAATAGGACAATTACAAGAAAACTTACAGGAAAGATAGGTTGAACAGGACCTGCTCAAACAAGCTTTTATTCAGTAATACCTTGTGAGTTCATGAATTTGCCTGCTATTGACTTGCCAGGACAGTGCTGCCCAAAATGAGAGGGACTTATAAATTAATCTGTCTATCTGGAAGCTGGAGTGTGGAGATTCCTTTTCTCAGGACACAATGGTGACTGGTGAAGTTTTTAGATAGTGAGGCGCTAGGCTCCACCCCTTGAATTTTATCTCACCCCTCTTTGTAAACTTTGTCCCTAACCTGTTGGACTTTGCCCACTTAATGTGTAAATATCCATATTCTATCAACAATAAATGGACATTGTTATTACTTACAGTATCACCTAGTGGCCAATTTAATTTTTCTGTATTTAATTTTTTATATAAAAAATATATTTTTATACTTTATGACCCGTATACCTTACCAGTAACACTCTAGTTCAAGTACATTATATTTCTCAAGACACTGACCAGCTGGCTTAGTCTCATTGGGAATGTAGCTGGCAAAAACTACAGTTCTAAGATACGGCATTGCTATTTGAAATCACGTTTAAAATTGTTAACTTTCAGAGAATAAGGGGGAAAAGTGCAGGCATGTATTTAAAGCATGGAGCTGGGGAAGAGCTGTCAGATCCCGTCTCTTCACTTTTCACAGTATGCAGCAGAAGCACCAGGCTTAAGGGGACTTTATAGGTATCAAAACAACTTTAGCTTGATGAAGCCATTTTGGTGTATAGTTCATACTCCTGCAATCTTAGTTGTCAGTTCTCTGTCATTCACTTTGTTTAAACAATCCTAGTTACACCTCCCTTCATGTGACTTGTACTTGTATTACGCACCTCCTGAGAAGTAACCTAGACATTTCAGGTTTTAGGTTCCTGTATTGCAGAGTCTGTTTAATCTAGAATTTTTTATCTTCTGCTCTGTAGCCTCCTAGACCCTGCACAAGCCTCCTGTGTGTGTTTAAAGTTCAATTTACAGAGGAGATGATAAAACAAACTTCTAAAGCAAGCTAACATCTGATTGAATATGCAGGGACATGTTCTATAAACTAAAATTGCTTCATCAAGTTAAAGGTATTTTTGTGCCTATAGTATACCTTTAAACAACAGAGCAGGCATGGTTTCAAATGGGAGGCTGCATCAGGGAAGTGAACTGCAATCACCACCCCTAAAGTTAGCAGCCTCTGAAATATTTACTGCCCAAAAAGGAGACATTGGTAATAACATGTGGCTGACAGCCAATGAGGATAATTCACATAATTTCTCTTATGATAGCATATATCCTCTATCATCATATATTTATTCAAAGAATCATAAATCATTTTTTTGCTCTCTGTAGCAGAGTAGAGGGGCATAATAAGGGTAGGGGAACTCCTGTGTTAATAATTAAAAGAAATACGAGACGCAATTTATTTCTTAATACATAACTAAAATAACAAATAATTGTATTCAAAATAATCACAATTAAACAGAGGAACCTCCAACTGTTGCGTTAGTTAAAAATAACTGACAACATTACAGGCTGAATGTAGGGATTTGAAATAGCAGAAAAACTCCAATAATTTAGAGTTGACTGAGCAAGAAAAAAAAACTACAAAAATAAATCTAAAAAAAAATATTATTTTTGTTGTTTTTTTCCTGCTAATTGGATGTCCCTAGGTTTTATTATTATGATTGTTTTGAATAAAATTATTTTTTATTTTTGTTAAATATTGAGGGAATATTTGTGTCTCAGGCCTTTTTTGGCACATTAGGCATTAGGTTTTGTCTTTGGTGTTTTGCTTTGTTTTCAATTGGATTTAACAGTTTGATAGAGAAAGCAAGAGAGTGTTACGTCAGTGTTCAGAGGGGTACATCTCAATGCATGTCTAGGATATACAGTTTAAAAAAAAATTTTGTGGCAGAGATATTTGCATACTGACAAGGTTACATCGTGTTACATACAAAGAAGGTTACATCTTGACATAGTGATTTCAACGTGTGACCCTGAATTGAAGGGTGCAATCAGCAGTGGTATATTAATTCCTACACCGCAAACATAAATCGTAGCTCATATCTCATGGTGCGAGGGTTCAGTTTTGGAAACGACAGGATCGCTGTCTATTGTCAGTGTGTGGCGGTGTTACTTGTGATGAGAGATAATCTGATGCTCAGGAGCCACATCTAATGAAAGTGTGTTGTGATATATGCCATCTGCACTGTTCCCTGTATTTCCGTGGTTCCGTTTTAATTTGTGGTAGGGTGGGATGAAGTGGACGTACGAATCAGGACAGAGAGAGGGGTGGCGAGGGGGGGCTAACCTGGGAAGAAAGGAGAGATGTGATAAGAGAGAGAGAGAAAGAGAGATGGAATTCCAACATGTGTGGTTGACTACAGTTCATTTACTTATAAGTGGCTCTATCCTTTTTAGTTGGTCTTTTAGTTATAAGATTGGGATGAGCTATTGGAGCCTGTAAAGACTTCATAGCTCCTAAATTCTTTTATTTATTTTTTTAGTTTTTTTTCTTCTAATAAGTAATGTTTGATCAAACAGACACATCTCAAATGTGTAAGCTTACACATAAAAAGCTAAAAACCTCAACAGAAAAAAATTAATTATAAAGTTTTTTTTTATTACATCTTTGTTCAGAATTCATTTTAATAGTTTATTTGTGGTTTTATTATTTATTTGTATTAATTTTATTTTTAAGCCTACTTATTATTTTAAATTTTGTTGAGATAGCAGAAGATAGGAAATTTAGAGCCTGTAAACAAGTTGGTATGATGCCATTACATTCTACTGTAGGAGATGTTAAAACTCTGGTCATTATCATCAGTCACATTTGGCAAGATTTTGTATAATGGGATATCAAAACATTAACACTAAAAGGATGGGGTATCACTGTCACAAATAGGAGCCAAGGGTCTTGACTTCCCTTTGTTCTTTCATGATAAGTATGGACTTATAGATCTCCTAGACAACAATGGATAGATACACTTAAATATAATGTAAACCAAGAATGGTTAATAAAATAAAAAATGCTAGTCACTTCAGGGTTTAACATCAATACCTAGTTATTCCCGAGGTGATGTCATGGTTTCATACAATATGCTTTTTTCTTCGTCCTAGCTGATAGTTAACTTCAGACCTCTAGATATAGCACAGACCTTCTTTAATCATAAACCTTACAACAGCCTTTTGGAAATCCTATTATCGGAGTATTTTTCTGCGCCCAGGTTATGTTTGACGCCATCCTTGTTTGTTGATTACACACCTACACTCTCCTACAAACTATGATTTCATCTTTATGGTAAGTTATTCAAATGATTGAATATTTTTGTATACACTTTTAGATTATCTAATATTTTGAAAAATGTTATAACTGTTTGATATATTAACCTTAGATATTTTAATATTTTGAAAACATTTTTATTTTAAATGTTTATTAAAAAGGAAATCAAATAATTTGAAATCAAATAATTTGAAAAGTTTATCACAAAATATTAAATTGAGTCATATTTCTGATTAGGCTATAATTTTCCCTGCATTTAATCCTTTTTTTTTTTGTTTCATTTTGTGCCTGTGGTCTTTTCTGGGTGTGTTATATGCAAGATTATTCCTATGTTAGTGCCTTATTAAAAATAACAATGAGTGGGCACTCAAGACCTAACCGCTGTACCATTATAGATAAATATTTCTCATAATCACGTCACAATGGTCCCTGTTTAACAATATTCCAGTTATGGAAACCCAGAATAACAAATAAAATAGAGTATACTGCTCTGTTCTCTTACAAGTTACTTTATATTCACATGACACATTCTGGCTTGAGAAGCATGCGCAGAATGGCAGTTTCACAGTTTCTAAGCTTTTTCAGGACAAGGGAGCAAAATATGTCCCCCTTACTACTCACAATTAGAGGGATACCTGACATATGTTATATATTAGTTTATTGAAGGCTTAAAATTAAATCTGGAGATGTTAGATTTGTTTGATGAAACCCAGATGCAGATAATCTTTGGTTATGTTTTTATGCCAATTTTAATTCGTCTGTATTCTTAAAATGACGTGTAGTTATAACTTGTTTGCAGTAATTTAACTCTGATATTATTTTTTCTTTTTTTTTTTTTGTGGCTTCTATGCTTAAAAAGTAGCAATTAAAATAATAGCAATTACTTCAGGAATGTCGTTCAATCATCTAATAATTACTGAATATATTACCATAAATTAATAGACTACATAGGCTGAATAAGTGCCCAGGCAGTTATTTATCATGATTTCCATTACATGTGAGTACATATATCACAGGTAATCAGAAGGTTCATGCATAATGAGACAGATCGCCAGATGGTGGTTATTAATCATAGATATGCCCTACATGTGAAATATGTATCTTGGTTCTTAACTTGTAGAGAGAGGAACACTAAGGGGCAGGGAAGGGAGGGGAGATGAACATTAAGGGACATGGAGGGGAGAGGAACACTACGTGACAGAGTAGAGGCCCACTAATGGACAGGAAGACAGGGGAGAGGACCACTTATGGAACTGGAGGGAAGAAGAGAGGAATACTAAGGGGTATGGAGGGGAGGGTGGAACACAGTGGGGCCTGAAAGGGGAGAAAGACACACAGAGGGACATGAGGGGGGAGAAAGCAACACACAGAAAGGCCTGGGGTGGGAATACAAAGGGAATGAGGGTGAAAGAGACACAGAGGGGCTGGAGAAGAGGAAAAAAAGACACAGAGGGGCTGGAGGGGAATAGACGGGCTGGTGGTGAAAGAGAAACACATAACGGAGATGGTAAGAGTAAAAGAAAGAAAGGAGCTGGGAGAGAAGGAGACACACAAAGGGGCTGGGGGGAGTAAGACACCCAAAGGGGGGTTGTAAGAGATACACAAAGGAGGTGTAAGACACACAATGGGGAAAAATAGGGGATAAGATGCAGTAAGAAACAAAAGGCGGGCTAAGAGGCACACAGGTGAAGATGCTTTTGGAGGGGAAAAATAATCTTCGCCTGTGTACCCCAATAAACGTGCACCGGTCCTGTATATAGTACCTTACAAACCACAGAATTTTCAACTTATTCTCTGCAAACCTCTCCTCATGGTATTACTTTGACAATTCAAAGTAAATCCAAAGTAGTGGCAACTGATAGTGTAGATTTAGTCGCTGTTACTGAGACATGGTACAATGAGAAAAATGACTGGGACATAGCAATACCAGGGTACTCTTTTTATATAGGAAAGATAGGGAAGGCAAGAAAGGGGGAGGGGTGGCCTTGTATGTGAAGGATAGCATAAAATCTAGCCTAATAAAAGTTAGTGAGGCAAACATAGAGTCCGTTTGGGCTACGTTAGAATTTGGTAATCACACAGTAACTTGTGCAGGTGGGATTTATACAGGGAGTGCAGAATTATTAGGCAAGTTGTATTTTTGAGGATTAATTTTATTATTGAACAACAACCATGTTCTCAATGAACCCAAAAAACTCATTAATATCAAAGATGAATATTTTTGGAAGTAGTTTTTAGTTTGTTTTTAGTTATAGCTATGTTAGGGGGATATCTGTGTGTGCAGGTGACTATTACTGTGCATAATTATTAGGCAACTTAACAAAAAACAAATATATACCCATTTCAATTATTTATTATTACCAGTGAAACCAATACAACATCTCAACATTAACAAATATACATTTCTGACATTCAAAAACAAAACAAAAACAAATCAGTGACCAATATAGCCACCTTTCTTTGCAAGGACACTCAAAAGCCTGCCATCCATGGATTCTGTCAGTGTTTTGATCTGTTCACCATCAACATTGCGTGCAGCAGCAACCACAGCCTCCCAGACACTGTTCAGAGAGGTGTACTGTTTTCCTCCTTGTAAATCTCACATTTGATGATGGACCACAGGTTCTCAATGGGGTTCAGATCAGGTGAACAAGGAGGCCATGTCATTAGATTTTCTTCTTTATACCCTTTCTTGCCAGCCACGCTGTGGAGTACTTGGACGCGTGTGATGGAGCATTGTCCTGCATGAAAATCATGTTTTTCTTGAAGGATGCAGACTTCTTCCTGTACCACTGCTTGAAGAAGGTGTCTTCCAGGAACTGGCAGTAGGACTGGGAGTTGAGCTTGACTCCATCCTCAACCCGAAAAGGCCCCACAAGCTCATCTTTGATGATACCAGCCCAAACCAGTACTCCACCTCCACCTTGCTGGCGTCTGAGTCGGACTGGAGCTCTCTGCCCTTTACCAATCCAGCCACGGGCCCATCCATCTGGCCCATCAAGACTCACTCTCATTTCATCAGTCCATAAACCCTTAGAAAAATCAGTCTTGAGATATTTCTTGGCCCAGTCTTGACGTTTCAGCTTGTGTGTCTTGTTCAGTGGTGGTCGTCTTTCAGCCTTTCTTACCTTGGCCATGTCTCTGAGTATTGCACACCTTGTGCTTTTGGGCACTCCAGTGATGTTGCAGCTCTGAAATATGGCCAAACTGGTGGCAAGTGGCATCGTGGCAGCTGCACGCTTGACTTTTCTCAGTTCATGGGCAGTTATTTTGCGCCTTGGTTTTTCCACACACTTCTTGCGACCCTGTTGACTATTTTGAATGAAACGCTTGATTGTTCGATGATCACGCTTCAGAAGCTTTGCCATTTTAAGAGTGCTGCATCCCTCTGCAAGATATCTCACTATTTTTGACTTTTCTGAGCCTGTCAAGTCCTTCTTTTGACCCATTTTGCCAAAGGAAAGGAAGTTGCCTAATAATTATGCACACCTGATATAGGGTGTTGATGTCATTAGACCACACCCCTTCTCATTACAGAGATGCACATCACCTAATATGCTTAATTGGTAGTAGGCTTTCGAGCCTATACAGCTTGGAGTAAGACAACATGCATAAAGAGGATGATGTGGTCAAAATACTCATTTGCCTAATAATTCTGCACTCCCTGTAGGCCCCCAGGACAAATTGAAGAGTTAGATAATCTAATAGTTGAGGAAATAGCTAAAATGACAATGAAGGGGGAAGTTATCATCATGGGTGACTTTAATCTTCCTGATGTAAATTGGAAAACAAAATTAGCTACTTGTGCCAGGAGCACACATATTCTAAACTCCCTACTGGGATTGTCTCTAAAACAAGTTGTTGAGGAGCCAACTCGTAAAGAGGCCATACTAGATTTTGTGTTAACAAATGGAGATTTGGTATCAGATGTTACTGTAGGTGAAAGTTTAGGATCCAGTGATCATCAGTCAGTGTGGTTTAATATAAGAACAGTGACTGAGTCACACCACACAAAAACAAAAGTTTTAGACTTTAGAAAAACAGACTTTTCTAAAAATTAGAATATGGGTAGAGGAGTCATTATCAGACTGGAGCAATTTAAATGGAGTCCAAGAGAAATGGGATTATTTAAAAGTTGCACTATTGAAGGCAACAGAAAATTGCATTAGGCTTGTCAGTAAAAGCAAAAATTCAAGAAACCACTGTGGTACTCCGCAGATGTGGCCAAAATAGTTAAAAACAAAAAGTTAGCATTTAGGAATTATAAAAAAACCCAGAGTGAGGAAGACAAAATGATCTATAAGATTAGGCAGAAAGAGGCTAAGCAAGTTATAAGAGCTTCCAAATCACACACAGAAGAGAAAATAGCACAGTCAGTAAAAAAGGGGGATAAAACATTTTTTAGATACATAAATGAGAAAAGAAAAGTAAAACAAGGATTAGTTAGATTAAAAACAAAAGAAGGAAGGTATGTAGAAGAGGATAAAGGTCAGGCTGACTGTCTCAATGAATATTTTTGTTCTGTATTTACAGAAGAAAATGAAGGAAAGGGACCTCAGTTGAGAAAAAGGATAAATTAGTCATTTATTACACGTGAGTTTACAGAGGAAGAGGTCCTATTTCAACTGTCAAAAGTAAAGACAAATAAGTCAATGGGACCTGATGGAATACACCCAAAGCTATTAAAAGAGCTTAGTGGTGTACTAGCAAAACCATTAACAGATTGATTTAACCAATCATTGTTAACAGGAGTAGTCCCAGAAGATTGGAAGTTAGCAAATGTTGTGCCCATTTACAAGAAAGGTAATAGGGAGGAGTCGGGCAACTATAGGCCAGTAAGCCTTACTTCAGTAGTGGGGAAAGTGATGGAAACCATGTTAAAGGATAGGATTGATGAACATCTAATGAACATCTAAAAACACATGGATTTCAAGATCAGAGACAACATGGGTTTACTTCAGGGAGATCATGCCAAACTAATCTTATTGATTTTTTTGATTGGGTAACTAAAATTATAGATCAGGGTGGTGCAGTGCAGTAGACATTGCTTACCTAGATTTCAGTAAGGCTTTTGACACTGTTGCACATAGAAGGCTTATCAATAAACTGCAATCTTTAAGTTTGGATTCCAATATTGTTGAATGGGTAAGGCAGTGGCTGAGTGACAGGCAACAGAGGGTTGTAGTTAATGGAATATATTCGAAGCTTGGACTTGTCACCAGTGGGGTACCTCAGGGATCTGTACTTGGACCCATTCTCTTTAATATTTTTATTAGTGATATTGCAGAAGGTCTTGATGGTAAGGTATGTCTTTTTGCTGATGATACTAAGATATGTAACAGGGTTGATGTTCCAGGAGGGATAAGCCAAATGGCAAATGATTTAGGTAAACTAGAAAAATGGTCAGAATTGTGGCAACTGACATTTAATGTGGATAAGTGCAAGATAATGCATCTTGGACATAAAAACCCAAGGGCAGAGTACAGAATATTTGATAGAGTTCTAACCTCAACATATGAGGAAAGGGATTTAGGGGTGATTATTTCTGATGACTTAAAGGTAGGCAGACAATGTAATAGAGCAGCAGGAAATGCTAGCAGAATGCTTGGTTGTATAGGGAGAGGTATTAGCAGTAGGGAAGTGCTCATGCCATTGTACAGAACACTGGTGAGACCTCACTTGGAGTATTGTACACAGTACTGGAGACTGTATCTTCAGAAGGATATTGATACCTTAGAGAGGGTTCAGAGAATGTCAGGGTATTTATATCGGCAGACATCTTGTGCTATGATAGAAATTAAAAGTGTATATTCTGAGTCA
>CAKOES020000475.1:0-12197 GCA_933207985.1 Pelobates cultripes
TCGGATTACAGAAAGGGAATAAACCAGTGTTCTTCCTATGTACCATGTTGTCATATAACAGAGAAAGGCAGTAGTAAGATCAGTGAGTTTAGAGAAAACAATCCTACAAGATTAAACTATTTGGTAAATAACAAATGATAAGATAACGAGAACTTTCTGGTCCAACCGTGGGAGGTAAGATGGGCTCTGAAAGCAGAACTAGGCCTCTCTCCTAAGCCTCTCTCCTAGGCCTGGGGCTCTATTTCTGTGAGTGTTGCATGTAGTGGTTGAGTGTTGTTTGTGTAGAGGGTTTGGGGGGGCTGAGAGCTGTATGTGGGGTGGGGGGCACATTGGCTTGCTGGTGGCATGTGTGATGAATTAAAGTTGTGTGTTGAAGAGTCTGAGTATTGTGTGTAGTGTCTGAGAGTGTGTGGGTAAGTATTTTATTTCCCACCCTCCTGCTTACTTTTTGGTAGGACAGGTGTGATCCCTCGTGGTCCAGCGGTTGGCATGCTGGGGAACTGGATGACTAATGCAGATCACTTTAAGAGCTCCCTTGTGGTCCCTGCACTAAGTAACTAAGGCAGTAACTAACTAACCAAGTCAGTAACTAAGAGCACTGGCTCTCTTCTGACACTCCCAGTCACTAAGAAGCACAATTGGGCCACTAGAGACATCTTAAAGTGAACTACACCAAATAGAGATGCAGACCGCAACGTTCCCTCAATGTAGTGAGGAGGTACAGGGCATAGCAGGAAAATCTAAAGATCTCCATGCTGCCTCATGGAGAGAGATCCCACACATCCAGAGGCGCCAGGCTCCAGGCTCAGACCACTGTAACTGGTGAGCCCTGGGCCTGGAGCTCTGTCTGTGTGAGCCTTTCCACGTAATACAGCTCTATATGAAGGTGAATTTGTAGAACTGAGAGCCTTGTTTTCTCAGATGATAGAATATGTTTGCAATAGATTTTTCTTTCCCAGCTTACAGATATCAAATATCCTGCTATTAATAAAGAACAGAAAATATAAAGCTACATAGATTATAAGAGTAATAAAAGCCACACTTACCTGTTGAAAAGTGAGATGCCGGAAACAGCAAGCACTCAAAAATCAAACCGAAGTTTATTAGGCACAAAAAGAAAAAGGACAAACAGGGTAGAAGGTCAAGCTGAACTTCCTAACGCGTTTCAGTCAGTAAATATAACATGCCAAGAACCCAAGGGCCTATAGCAGAAGGAGGAGGCAAGATGAAAAGATCAATAAATTATACTCATTTGTATAAAACCAACGAAAGGTGACCCAGATAGACAATGTCATACAAGCAGTAGAAAGAAGCCTAGGGGATGATTGGGATTTCAATGATAAAGGGTTAGGTAGAAAGAGCTGGTTCAGAGTTTGCAAGATGCAGATTCCAAATTCAAGCAGCAAAGGGTTAATCCCAAAAGAGCAACAGTGACCAAAGGCCCCCAAACAATGTTTATATATTCTATATAAGCAGACATCAGGTAATGAGATAATAAGCACGAGGGGTAGATGATAGTTTATTAACAGGGCTATTTATGAAAGGTAGATGTTTAAAGTAAATTCCATGTGAATTTCAGATTTAGGACCAAAGCAGCTGAACTTAAAGCATAGTTTCATGTTTGGCTATTTCGACCGTAAATGTGAAATTCACTTTGAATTTACCCTGAATTCTCATTTTTTTTTATATTGAATACCCCTATAAAACATTACCAGAAATCACTGCATTAAACTAGGCACTGCAGACAGTATGAATTCCTTAGTTGCAGCCAAGAAATCAGAAATGAAACAGCAAAGTCAAGGGTTCGAGGCCTTAGCAACACGATGAATTATCCCAAAGAAGGATCTGACAGGATATATGGGACCACAAGCAAAATCTCTTTATACTTCTCTGTGAATGGTGTTAAATTGCTCACCTGTGTTCTTCCCATACATGTGGTCTGTCATTTGCTGACTTTATGTGATGTTTGTATTGTGTGGTCAAAAAAGGCTGTTTACACTTTCTGTGTTTTAACTAAATATTCCCTTTCACTTTCTTAGAACATCTGCTTTCCATCGCTGCCATTTGCAATCTCACAGGAGCATTGCAATGGAACACAATCTATCTCCTAACAACAAATGTTATTTATACCGAGAATATGATTCACTTGATTACAAAATGTGAAATATGTATATATTATTTTACGGTATGTCTATGCCAAAATACTGGAAATAAAATATTATGTTTTTAAACAATTTAGTTGTTATATCCCAATGAAAACATGCACGCATTTAATGATACATTTTTTCATTCTGGGTATATCTAAGAAGAGTTTGCAAAGGCTGCATATCTCTAGTGTGCAGCCTTTTCAAGCCCTCCCTTTCTTCCCCAGCCAAGACTTTCTGTGGCTGTCCAATCACAGACTTTCTTTGTCTGTCCAATCACAGACTTCCCAATGCAGCTCAATGAGAAGTCTTTGCAAAACAGCTGCTCTGGGCAATTGCTGCCTCTTGTGTTTATCTCTCCTGAGCTATCCAAACCAGGACGTAACAGGGCCAGTTGTCTGATTGACAGCTGGGGTCTGCAACAACTTCACCAAGCTAAAGTGCTTTAGAGGTTTGTATATGTTACTATAATTAAATTAGGATAGTGAAAGGCTGTGGGAAAGGACACCAGCCTGTGCAGTTAGTTTAAACATTAAGCATCCATTTCAATAGTTATTTGCAGGGAGTGGGAAGTCGGGCCATCACTTGAGAGTGGGCCAGTCTGGAACGAATACTTAAAGGGTTACCAGTGAAGACCATTACCATAACTGGGGATCAAGCCAGCAGCTACAGTGACCACAGATGGCCTCTGGAAAGACTTTTCATCCAAGGGAGGTACTGATACCTCTGCCTACACATCTGTCTCCAAGGTATTGACCCCTCTGCCTCTCCTGCTTCACCCAGGAAGGTATTGACCCCTCTTCTTGTCCTGCTTCTACCTACTGCCCTTACAAAGGCATTTGTGGCCTAGCTTTCTTTATACACTGGGACCAGAGACTGCAGCCAGCATGCAGGTCTGAAAACTCTGCTACTGGATTCCCTGAACAAACTATACAGGATGCACAGTTACCAATGGAACTAACACACACTACTTTATTTTTGGACAAGGACTAGCCTTTGGGGACTTGTCCTTAAACATGTGGTGAGATCCATATAAATGTAAGCAAGTTTATATAACTTGAAGAACAACATAATGCATCAAATATATAAGGCAATCAATCTTCCCCTTGAAAGTGTGCTCCCAGTGCTACCTTCAAAGGGAGAAGCTGACAATGCTGTCGCCAGTACACGCTGACAGCAAACATTTATTTTAGGCCTTGAATTGACTTTAGACAGTCCTGAGTAGTGGTCCTTAAGTCAGATGTACAAGGGGGTGTAACTAGCCTCCGGCACAATAGTGTATATATCTCTGGATGCGTAGCGTTTTAAGCTCATGCTTATGGTTGTTGGAGTAACCATTGAAAACAGGGGACTGCTTACATTTACCCCAAAGGGACAGTGTTAAAACTTGTGTCCAAATTTGAGGAAGATTAGTATCCTTAGCTTGGCACACAATTTCATTGCACACACATACATCCCACATCTTAAAGTCAAGCATCTTTACAAACGTTTCGGACAAAGCCCTTTCTCAATGCATCTTGGACCTTGAGGAAGGAGCTTTGCCTGAAACTTTTATATAGGTTAGGCTTCCCCCAACTTCGGCCCTCCAGATGTTGCTGAACTACAACTCCCATGATTCTATGAATTTAATAGATAGGCTGAGAATCATGAGAATCCAGCAACATCTGGGGAAGCTTGATAGATGCTTGTTCTTCAAATAAAGCTGTAGCACTTGGTGCACACACATGTGAGGTGGGAAAGCAGCACCTGTACCTATTTGAAGTACTGTCATAACTCCAGCTTCTATTTTTTTTCATGATATTTTAAAGTTACCTCTAGTTCTATGCTTAAAGGGGCAGGGAGGAGTGGGGAGGAGCAAGGACCCAGCGCCAGGGATGTCAACACTGGGAAAAGGTGAGCAAATACAGGGGTTTTTAACCCTTTATTCACTAAAGAATCCTGTAGGGATCTGCTTAGGTTATTATGTGGTTGTATTAGGTACTGTTTTCTTAAAAGTTCATGTGAAATCTCTACAAGTTGAGTGTAGGATCAAATTGTCTGAACTCTTTCTCAGCAAATTTTCAGGTGATGACAGCAGTTGTATTTGCCCAGCTCAACTGATTTTGGATGGAACCACTGACAGAGGGTTACGGTAACACTGGATATCATTAAACTGGTTAATAGTCTGGGAACAATATGGTGTCCTGGGTCTTGGAGTACAGGGGTACTTTACACGGTATGATAGCACATGTTTCTTTGGAATTCTAAGGACATGGTGTGTGGGTACATGTGAGGGGCATGCATGTTACAAAATTGTAAAAATTTTTTAGTGAATGTTCATGAACTTTTTTTCTTTTATGGCAGATTAAAACGTGATGGACAATAAAGCCATGTATTTACATACATTTGAAGAGAAGGAAAACGGATCTGTGTTCGAGGAATCCTTCGATGGAAAAAATCTTTCAAAAATGAACCTCTGTGAGAGCTGTAAGTAAGAGGACTTTATGTGGTAACTTCATAGTTCATAGAAAAAGAAAAGCTCATCAGGGTTACTGACACGTACTTCAATTGGGGTACTAACTACTAGACTTAAATTAAAAAAATGAGTTTGAGCTGGTTCGTTAAAATGAAATTCCTCTTAACGCATTCATGGTGCACTCATGGTGTCTTGTTCAGTGCAATTTCGGATGGATCAAATCATACCAATTGAAGTATGTCTTGTTGTTCCTGGTCAAATAATTCCTGAAAGCAACGTCTTGTTCCTCCTGATGTTGCTACAATTAGTACAGATAAGTTGGGTAATAATAAAATCTGTGTCTCACTATGTATTTGTAAACTAGACAGAACATAGTGTCCAGCCTTCCCATTAAATCAAAGAACACATCGTAGAGTGCCACTGTGACAGGAATCACTGTCACTGGGGATAGAAGACAGACACTATGTGTGGGTCCCCAGATTCTTTTTGCTTTTTGTGTTTCGGCATCCTGCGCCCATTATTGGTGCAGGGTATGTTGAATGTATTGCTTGTCTGTACCTCTCCCCTTCCCCCTTTTTCCTGTCCTATTGCTTCCCTGGCAGGGCGTTGTCCGAGGGTTTAGTTTAAACTAGTTGCACTGTCCCACCTCAAACTCCCATCAGGCCTTACCATTGTCTGACCCCACCCCTCCTTGTACTATAGTACTTGATGCACCCGATTGTATGTAAATGAGGCTGTTGGGGACTTAATATATTTGTGCTATGTCTAAAAGGTAGTTACTGTTTTCACCTTCACCAAGTGTAGTCTGGTGTTTGGTACTGATCCCAGTAAAGCCACGGCGGCTGGGTCTGAGGTGCTCCAGGGTCCCTGATATATAAGAGGAAGCAGACTTGGCAGAGGAACTTGGTGAGAGAACTGGAGCTCCGTTACAGCCACTTTCTCATCCTGATAATTTTACCCTATCATTTATCTAGCCTATCTCAACTCTACTACTAAGCAGTGAATTAGGAAAGAGCACTCACCTAAGGCAATAAAGGGTGCAAGGACTACTGACATACCAGTAATAAATCCAATAGAAAGAAATTACGTCCATTACTCCTTATAACTTGATATCCCTTTATTTCAACCCATTATCAGCAACATTTTCACAAGTGTGTCTTCTTCAAGCAGATTGCTTGTTAACACGTTGCTACTGATGGTTTGAAAATTAAGGGATATTAAGTTATGAGGAGTGATGGACATCATTTCTGTCTGGACTCCACTGCTGTGTAATGATACCAGCCCTAGATGTTACAGGTTACCTCGTGACATCATGATGCAGTAAGTGCAACATTTACTCGTCTCCAGGATTGATGAATACTCTATTGGCAGGGCCGCATCAGAGTTCTCTGTGTGTCAGTGGGTGCCTTAGGTTTTCACAATGTATTAGGACCCTCTCATCATGAATTGGGCTGTATTTCATGATGGACAAGAGTCACAATTATCCCAAATGCCAACTCTGCAGCCAACTATTATGTATGTAAATGAATCTTGGCAATTGTGATGAAGGGTTCCATGAGCTGAACCACTGGTAAAATTTCCACAACCTTTCATGGTTTAGTAAATTTAATAAATCACAAAAAACAACAACACATCTATAAATAATTGCAGACATAGCAACTTATTGTATTTATTATTGTATGTATTTGTACCAAGAGTTAAATATACTCACTGAAAATAAGTATTTTAGCTACATGTAACTAATACAGTTAATGAGATCCAGAAAGTTGCCTTCTTTTATCCAGAAATATATGAAATAGTCCAGACCTTTGCATTCATTGCTATCAGACCACCCAGTGCTATTTTGCTCTCTTGCTGGTGTTAATGTGATTCTGAGGAAAGCCCTGGTCATGGACTCACAACTCGACCCAGTGGAGTGAATCATACTCTGCTCTACATTTATACAAATTGCACACCGTTATTGGACTATATTCTATCTATCGTTCCCAAGCCAGTAAAATAGAAATTCAATTTTCCTCCAAAACATTAAATTGCCAACATTATATCAATGTTCCAAATGTGGAATTAGTGAGATTTATGAAGTGATTCCCACAACAGAAACTTGTGGCTTGTCAAGTTTCTTATGCTCCAAAAGCTGAAACAATCTGGAAGTCTAAAGAACAGGGACTTGAACAGGGAATTGTAAAATGAAAGTCAAAGGATGATAGCAGCTAAAATTGTACCCATTGAAAGATCAAAAGAGTAACTCACCAAGTCATTGTGTCATTGTGGAGACCCCCAAAATTAGAATAAATTAAAGTTAGTGGTCAGGTCCCCAAAAGATTGAACCTCTAATCACAGAATGAATCAGTCAGTGTTCAAAATCTCCAACAGCAGAATAAATCAGTTAGTTTCCATAATCATCTACCATAGAATGAATCAGAAAACATTCACAACTTCCAACAATAGACGGAATCAGGCAGTGTTCAAAACTTCCAACCATAGACGGAATCAGGCAGTGTTCAAAACTCCAACCATAGACGGAATCAGGCAGTGTTCAAAACTCCAACCATAGACAGAATCAGGCAGTGTTCAAAACTCCAACCATAGACGGAATCAGGCAGTGTTCAAAACTTCCAACCATAGACGGACTCAGGCAGTGTTCAAAACTTCCAACCATAGACGGAATCAGGCAGTGTTCAAAACCTCCAACCATAGACGGAATCAGGCAGTGTTCAAAACTTCCAACCATAGACGGACTCAGGCAGTGTTCAAAACTTCCAACCATAGATGGAATCAAGCAGTGTTCAGACGCACAAAAGTAGTCATTCAGTGTTATCGAATTACTCAAACACAGAACCTCAAAAGGTCACTTTGACAAAGATAGGTTAATGGACAGAGTTTAACACTCCAAAAGACACAATGATGCAAAGTCAGTGAGAATACCCCACAAACAAAGAATAACTATAAAACAATGTTCAAACTTCTCCCTGCCAAGCTTACAAAGAATGGCTCAAATTTTGTAGTCATTACAAGCCTCGCACATGGTGAGAAAATCTGGTTCGAGTGAACCATTTTTTACAAAAATATAAAATATTTGGGACACCTGAATTTCAGTCAAATTTTCTATAGGGGCAAAACAAAAAGGGAGTACTAGGACAACACATGTGTTAGCTTTAGGGTTTCATATGCTAGTTTGTGTACTGGAAACCATGGGGATTTCAAGGTGCACTGTAGGCACTATAACCATTTCATCTCATTGTGCCTGTTATAGTGCCTGAAGTCTCCTGGCACAGTTCCTCCATTCAATATTACCAACATTCAAGTCATTTAACACTAAACAAGGCTGCCTGGCCTCCCACAGCCAGACCTCTACTGTAAGTATAGCTAAGGGAGATTAAAAACCATACCAATTCATACCAGCAATGGCACTGTAATAGGCTAAAAGCAGTTAGCTGACACTCTTGGCCAGGGCCGGACTGGGAAAAAAATTCGGCCCGGGCATTTTTTTATCACAGCGGCCCACTAAGAAGGGGGCGGGGCAGAGAGGGTGTGTTTTGTCATCACTCGTGACAAACACGCCCCCTCTCAAAGTGAGCATGTTGGTTCAATGCTCTTCCAGGGCAGACCATGCACAGAGTTCTGCTGAAGAGCTCTAGCATGAGAAAAAAGCCCTGTATTTGTTCTACGCAGTGCAAGCAAATTTAATAACATGCTTGCACTGTGTTTCCTTGCAACTTGTCTCTGGTGTCTCTATAAATGGATACCAGGAGACAAAAGGGTCAGGAAAGAGTATTGTGCATGTGTTTTGGAGCCTGCTTGGGGTATTGCGTGTGTACAGAGTGAGCTGGTCGTGGTGTGGTATTGTGTAATAAGGTCGGTTTTAGTCGTGTTGTGTTTGTGGTGTAATGTAATGCATATGTGGCTAGGGGCTTTAGAGAATGTGTGTTTAGGGGATGTAGCAAGTGTGTGTATACAGGCTATAGTGTGTGTGTGTAGGTGATGTAGTGTTTGTAGAGAGTGTGTGTTCAGGGAATGTAGTATGTGTTTGCTTACAAGGAATCTAGTGTGCGTATAGGGGATCCAGAGTGTGTGTGTGTGTGTGTTTGAAGGACCCAGAATATGTATAGGAGATCTAGTGAGCGTGCGTATATAATGGATTCAGAGTGTATATAGAGATCTAGTGTGTGTATGTGTGTAGATGATCCAGAGTTGGGTAGAGGATCTAATGTGTGTCTGGAATGAAATGTGTTTAGGGGTGCTGTGTGTGTGTGTGTGTGTGTGTGAGGGGTGCTGTGTGTGTGTGTGAGGGGTGCTGTGTGTGTGTGTGAAGGGTGCTGTGTGTATATTTATATGTGTATATATATTATATAAATATGTTTGGAAGTATTGTGTATGTGTGTTAGGCAGTGTATCGGGGGGTTGTGTGTGTATGTGAGGAGTGCAGTATGTGTGTGTGATGGATCCTGTGTGTGAGGTGTGGGTGCTGTGTGTGGGTGCTGTATGTGATTGATTTGTGTGAGGGTGCTGTGTGTGTGGGTGCTGTGTGTGAGAGTGCAGAGTGTGATGTGTGTGAGAATGCTGTGTGTGAGAGTGCTGTGTATGATGTGTGTGAGAGTGCTGAGTGTGAGAGTGCTGTGTATGATGCATGTAAGAGTGCTGAGTGTGAGAGTGCTGTGTATGATGTGTGTATGAGAGTGCGGTGTATGATGTGTGTGAGAGTGCTGTGTGTGAGAGTGCTGTGTATGATGTGTGTGAGAGTGCTGAGTGTGAGAGTGCTGTGTATGATGTGTGTGAGAGTGCAGAGTATGAGAGTGCTGTGTATGATGTGTGTGAGAGTGCAGAGTGTGATGAGTGTGAGAGTGCTGTGTATGAGAGTGCTGTGTATGATGTGTGTGAGAGTGCTGTGTATGATGTGTGTGATGAGTGTGAGAGTGCTGTGTATGATGAGTGCTGTGTATGATGTGTGTGAGAGTGCAGAGTGTGAGAGTGCTGTGTATGAGAGTGCTGTGTATGATGTGTGTGAGAGTGGAGTGTGAGAGTGCTGTGTATGATGTGTGTGAGAGTGCAGAGTGTGATGAGTGTAAGAGTGCTGTGTATGATGTGTGTAAGAGTGCAGAGTGTGATGAGTGTGAGAGTGCTGTGTGTGAGAGTGCAGAGTGTGATGAGTGTGAGAGTGCTGTGTGTGAGAGTGCAGAGTGTGATGAGTGTGAGAGTGCTGTGTGTGAGTGCAGAGTGTGATGAGTGTGAGAGTGCTGTGTATGAGAGTGCTGTGTATGATGTGTGTGAGAGTGCAGAGTGTGATGTGTGTGATGAGTGCAGAGTGTGATGAGTGCAGAGTGTGATGAGTGCAGAGTGTGATGAGTGCAGAGTGTGATGAGTGTGAGAGTGCTGTGTATGATGTGTGTGAGAGTGCTGTGTGTAAATGTGTGTTGGGGGGGTAAATAAAAAACTAAGGGGGTGGGGGGGGTAAATAAAGAAATTTAAAAAAAAAACCTAAGTAGGCATTAAATCCCCCCTCCCTCTCACCTTTAGCCTGGGAGGGGGGACCGGCATGGTGGTAGCTGGGAGGAGGGGGGGACCGGCACACTCACATCATCCCTGGTGGTCCAGTGGTGAGTGAACTCTAGCCTGCGGGCTAGAGTTCACTCTCGCGAGATCCGGTCGTTGCCATGGCAACGCGCCGGATCTCGCGAGAGGAACCCGGCGGAGCTGCAAGACAGAGCTCCGCCGGGTCCTCTCCCTCCCTCCCCAGCCGCAGGTCTATTTAAATGTGCCGGTGAGGGAGATCTTTGATCTCCCCATCGGCCCTCCATGGAAGACAGCGGGGCCGGCGCTCGGATAGTGCCGGCCCTGCATAGACCGGCAGGGGAGATCCTGGGACCTCCCCTGCCGGCCTCGGCCCCACGGCCACCGCGGCCCACCGGGCATTTGCCCGGTGTGCCCGATGGCCAGTCCGGGCCTGCTCTTGGCCAATCTCAGCCTCCAATGTCCACTCAATCTCATTAAAATTTCTCATTAGCCCAAGCAGCACAAAGAAAATGAGCTGCTGGGGACTCTCGTTTAGCATTGAAACACAAAAAAATGGTTGAATGCTGAATATAAGGACAGCACCAGGAGACTGAAGCAGTTAACGTGCCCTCGGTGTCCATTTAAAGGGTGCATTGTCAAAGGGGGTTGGAATGCTTGTTTTCCTGGGAAAGTAAGAGTCTCACTGCATGTCAATGGGACTGAGAAATGTTTTGCCTAATAGCACCTACCCCTATGTCTATTTATGATCAATACACAGTATGTAAGATAATACACAAACACATTACATATTAAGACAAGACTTTCAATTTCAGCCACGGAAAGTGAGAAGTACTGAGCTTAACCATTATATTCATCAGGAGCCCTCACATTCCATTAAAACAAAATACGACTTGGCGTATGCCAACACGTTGACACATCCACAAGTGTCATTGAACGCCAGAAGCATATTTTACAAAGATGCTGAAAGTGCTCACTGTTCAATGAGCATTCATTCTAAAACAAGGTGGAAGGTGGAATTACAACATTACCCTGTCTCACAACAAGTGAGAAATGTTCGTCATGGATCAACATCCGGGTTTCATTCTTTTCCTTTGTAGAAAAAGCCCAACATTATTATTTAAAAAAAGGTGTGGGACAATTATCCATCATACACATCCTATCCTTTCCAAAATTATAGTGTCATGTTCTAACTGGAAGACACTGTGTAAATATTAGATGTTTTGATGTAGTTTACATAATTTCTTCTCGCACTTATTTTGTTTTCTTTCAAGCTTTAGAGGAAATAAGAGGCCTGACATTTAGCAGCCGGTCGAGAGTTACACAATAATTCATTTGAAGTGTCTCTGCTCACTCAGATATTTGGGGTTACAAATGGTGTTAAGTTCACTTTCTTTGCCAGAAGTATTATAATGTGTCGGGAGGCAATGAGTAAAGCAAGCTCAGAGAGAGAGAGAGTTTTTGGAAACTGCAGATCGTGAAAGCTGGCTGTATAAAAGGGCTGCATTGGTACTGGAGAATGTATCAGGCCAGGAACTTCAATTTTGCCTCATGAGAACAAAATGAACTTGGTCCGGTGTAAACACTCAACGAGCCAAGTCTACCCGAAACCGTCCTTGCTATTTTTAATTTGTGTGTTAACAGTGACCTCACATCACAGTTATTTTTTGTGTGTGTTTTTTCTTTTTTTTAAAGAAACATTTAATGCTGAATATGGACAGTTCAGGACAATTCAAGAAACAGTAGACCTGCCATAAGCATCTAACCAGCTGAAGCATAACATTTTTTGTGCAAGGCTAATACATACTTAAAGAATAGAACTGTGTGTATGTTGCTTTAAAGGGACACTCCACTGTTCAAACACTAAAATAAATAAAAATCAGTATTTACTAGATAGACCCAGTGAATACATACATCTAAAAACAGCTTGCAAAAGCTGCAGATCTCTTGTGTGCAGCCTTCGCAAGATTTCCTCTTTTTCCCCCCCACCCAGACTTTCCGTAACAATTCAATAACAGAATAACAGCAGCTCAATGAGACATCTTGCTTTGTGATTTGAGTTCCACTGAGCAAAACAAACCAGGAAGCAC
>CAKOES020000475.1:12297-26673 GCA_933207985.1 Pelobates cultripes
ATTTACTAACCCTGTATATCTGGGATACAGCTATTTACTAACCCTGTATATCTGGGATATAGCTCTTTACTAACCCTGTATATCTGCTATACAGCTATTTACTAACCCTGTATATCTGTGATATAGCTATTTACTAACCCTGTATATCTGGGATAGAGCTCTTTACTAACCCTGTATATCTGGGCTACAGCTATTTACTAACCCTGTATATCTGGGATATAGCTCTTTACTAACCCTGTATATCTGGGATACAGCTCTTTACTAACCCTGTATATCTGGGATATAGCCCTTTACTAACCCTGTATATCTGGGATATAGCTATTTACTAACCCACAGCGTATCACAGGAAACAGCTCTTTACTAACCCTGTATATCTGGGAAACAGCTCTTTACTAACCCTGTATATCTGGGAAACAGCTCTTTACTAACCCTGTATATCTGGGATATAGCTCTTTACTAACCCTGTATATCTGGGATATAGCTCTTTACTAACCCTGTATATCTGGGATGTAGCTCTTTACTAACCCTGTATATCTGGGATACAGCTATTTACTAACCCTGTATATCTGGGATACAGCTATTTACTAACCCTGTATATCTGGGATACAGCTATTTACTAACCCTGTATATCTGGGATATAGCTCTGTACTAACCCTGTATATCTGGGATACAGCTATTTACTAACCCTGTATATCTGGGATACAGCTATTTACTAACCCTGTATATCTGGGATATAGCTATTTACTAACCCTGTATATCTGGGATATAGCTATTTACTAACCCTGTATATCTGGGATGCAGCTCTTTACTAACCCTGTATATCTGGGATATGGCTCTTTACTAACCCTGTATATCTGGGATATAGCTAATTACTAACCCTGTATATCTGGGATATAGCTATTTACTAACCCTGTATATCTGGGATACAGCTATTTACTAACCCTGTATATCTGGGATATAGCTATTTACTAACCCTGTATATCTGGGATACAGCTATTTACTAACCCTGTGTATCTGGGATACAGCTATTTACTAACCCTGTATATCTGGGATATAGCTATTTACTAACCCTGTATATCTGGGATATAGCTCTGTACTAACCCTGTATATCTGGGATATCGCTATTTACTAACCCTGTGTATCTGGGATGCAGCTATATACTAACCCTGTATATCTGGGATACAGCTATTTACCAACCCTGTATATCTGGGATACACCTATTTACTAACCCTGTATATCTGGGATACAGCTATTTACTAATCCTGTATACCTGGGATATAGCTATTTACTAACCCTGTATATCTGGGATACACCTATTTACTAACCCTGTATATCTGGGATACAGCTATTTACTAATCCTGTATATCTGGGATACAGCTATTTACTAACCCTGTATATCTGGGATATAGCTCTTTACTAACCCTGTATATCTGGGATACAGCTCTTTACTAACCCTGTATATCTGGGATACAGCTATTTACTAACCCTGTATATCTGGGATACAGCTATTTACTAACCCTGTATGTCTGGGATAAAGCTCTATACTAACCCTGTATATCTGGGATACAGCTATTTACTAACACTGTATGTCTGGGATATAGCTATTTACTAACCCTGTATATCTGGGATATAGCTATTTACTAACCCTGTATATCTGGGATACAGCTCTTTACTAACCCTGTATATCTGGGATGATGATGCAGCTGACCCTGTAATCCTGTATATCTGGGATTATGGCTCTTTGCCCAACCCTGTATGTCTGGGATGCAGCCTCATATGCCAACCCACAACATATCTGGGATACGGCTATTTACTAGCCCTGTGTATCTGGGATATAGCTGACATTAACCCTGTATATCTGGGTATAGCTGTTACACTTAACCATGTCTGGGATATAGCTCTTTATTAACCCTGTATATCTGGGATACAGCTCTTTATTAACCCTGTATATCTGGGATATAGCTATTTATTAACCCTGTATATCTGGGATACAGCTCTTTATTAACCCTGTATATCTGGGATATAGCTATTTATTAACCCTGTATATCTGGGATACAGCTCTTTACTAACCCTGTATATCTGGGATACAGCTCTTTACTAACCCTGTATATCTGGGATACAGCTATTTACTAACCCTGTATATCTGGGATATAGCTATTTATTAACCCTGTATATCTGGGATACGGCTATTTACTAACCCTGTATATCTGGGATACAGCTCTTTACTAACCCTGTATATCTGGATATTGCTCTTTACTAACACTGTATATCTGGGATATAGCTCTTTACTAACCCTGTATATCTGGGATACAGCTCTTTACTAACCCTGTATATCTGGGATATAGCTATTTACTAACCCTGTATATCTGGGATATAGCTATTTATTAACCCTGTATATCTGGGATACAGCTATTTACTAACCCTGTATATCTGTGATATAGCTATTTACTAACCCTGTATATCTGGGTTATAGCTATTTACTAACCCTGTATATCTGGTATACACCTCTTTACTAACCCTGTATATCTGGGATATAGCTATTTATTAACCCTGTATATCTGGGATACAGCTATTTATTAACCCTGTATATCTGTGATATAGCTATTTACTAACCCTGTATATCTGTGATATAGCTATTACTAACTCTGTATATCTGGGAGATAGCTATTTACTAACCCTGTATATCTGGGATATAGCTATTTACTAACCCTGTATATCTGGGATATAGCTATTTACTAACCCTGTAGCTATTTACTAACCCTGTATATCTGGGATATAGCTCTTTACTAACCCTGTATATCTGGGATATAGCTATTTATTAACCCTGTATATCTGGGATACAGCTCTTTACTAACCCTGTATATCTGGGATACAGCTATTTACTAACCCTGTATATCTGGGATATAGCTATTTACTAACCCTGTATGTCTGGGATATAGCTATTTACTAACCCTGTATATCTGGGATATAGCTCTTTACTAACCTATCTGGATAGCTGCTTACTAAACTTTGTATATCTGGGATATAGCTATTTATTAACCCTATATCTGGGATACAGCTATTTACTAACCCTGTATATCTGGAATACAGCTATTTACTAACCCTGTATATCTGGGATACAGCTATTTACTAACCCTGTATATCTAGGATATAGCTCTTTACTAATCCTGTATATCTGGAATATAGCTATTTACTAACCCTGTATATCTGTGATACAGCTATTTACTAACCCTGTATATCTGGGATACAGCTATTTACTAACCCTGTATATCTGGGATACAGCTCTTTACTAACCCTGTATATCTGGGATACAGCTATTTACTAACCCTGTATGTCTGGGATATAGCTATTTACTAACCCTGTATGTCTGGGATATAGCTATTTACTAACCCTGTATATCTGGGATATAGCTATTACTAACCCTGTATATCTGGGATATAGCTATTTACTAACCCTGTATATCTGGGATATAGCTATTACTAACCCTGTATATCTGGGATACAGCTCTTTACTAACCCTATATATCTGGGATACAGCTATTTACTAACACTGTATATCTGGGATATAGCTCTTTACTAACCCTGTATATCTGGGATACAGCTCTTTACTAACCCTGTATATCTGGGATACAGCTATATACTAACCCTGTATATCTGGGATACAGCTATATACTAACCCTGTATATCTGGGATACAGCTATATACTAACCCTGTATATCTGGGATACAGCTATATACTAACCCTGTATATCTGGGATACAGCTATATACTAACCCTGTATATCTGGGATACAGCTATTTACTAACCCTGTATATCTGGGATACAGCTATTTACTAGCCCTGTATATCTGGGATATAGCTCTTTACTAACCCTGTATATCTGAGATACAGCTATTTACTAACCCTGTATAACTGGGATATAGCTCTTTACTAACCCTGTATATCTGAGATACAGCTATTTACTAACCCTGTATAACTGGGATACAGCTCTTTACTAACCCTGTATATCTGGGATACAGCTATTTACTAACCCTGTATATCTGGGATATAGCTATTTACTAACCCTGTATATCTGGGATACAGCTATTTACTAACCCTGTATATCTGGGATACAGCTATTTATTAACCCTGTATATCTGGGATACAGCTATTTACTAACCCTGTATAACTGGGATACAGCTATTTACTAACCCTGTATATCTGGGGTACAGCCATTTACTAACCCTGTATATCTGGGATACAGCTCTTTACTAACCCTGTATATCTGGGATACAGCTCTTTATTAACCCTGTATATCTGGGATATAGCTCTTTATTAACCCTGTATATCTGGGATACAGCTATTTACTAACCCTGTATAACTGGGATACAGCTATTTACTAACCCTGTATATCTGGGGTACAGCCATTTACTAACCCTGTATATCTGGGATACAGCTCTTTACTAACCCTGTATATCTGGGATACAGCTCTTTATTAACCCTGTATATCTGGGATACAGCTCTTTATTAACCCTGTATATCTGGGATATAGCTCTTTATTAACCCTGTATATCTGGGATACAGCTCTTTATTAACCCTGTATATCTGGGATATAGCTATTTATTAACCCTGTATATCTGGGATATAGCTCTTTATTAACCCTGTATATCTGGGATACAGCTCTTTATTAACCCTGTATATCTGGGATATAGCTATTTATTAACCCTGTATATCTGGGATACAGCTCTTTATTAACCCTGTATATCTGGGATATAGCTATTTATTAACCCTGTATATCTGGGATATAGCTCTTTATTAACCCTGTATATCTGGGATATAGCTCTTTACTAACCCTGTATATCTGAGATATATCTTATCTCCTTATTAGCCCAATACATCTTGATATCATACATTCGTGACATCTGAATTAAGCGATCAGTAGTTAATATGCCTACAAGTCTAATCCACACTTAAAGCTTTAGAGAGTACAATGTTAAGGGTAAATGACAAATATTTTCGCTTTTAGTTAGCCCGTGGTCTGGTTCTTTTCAGACTCAGATTTATGACATTCGGGAAAAATGTCTTGCAGAGAAAAAATACTACCAATCAACGAATTATAATGCACTGTTGCTTATTCTTTTCTGGATTTGCAGTTTGATTATATATACATATACAATACTTTTGAGCATGGAAAACCTTTTAAAGTGGAAATTATTTTATAAATAAATAAATACCTAGCTCTGTGTTTTCTCATAGATACTACTGCTGTCAATATCCCTTATTTTGGTCCTCGAGATTACAGCCAGATAGGCTTTGATTTGCACTTAATATCTTTATAAAACATTTACACTTCATTTGCTTAATAAGGCACTGGCAGGAATTCTGTGATCTCTCTGGCACCATGAAACCAGAAACTAAAAAGGTAATATCTATCAATCTCTCCAAGGCAGACAAATTAAACTGAACCCATTAAAGTCAGCCATCACTAAAAAGGGGTATAAACACGTTTTGGGTTTAGTTTCAGTCTCGTTTATTGTAGCAAATTTATTGTTGTTGATTCCAACATAAAGCTAAGTGGCCGTTCGTAGGTCTTCGTACTACACCGCAACTCTAGAACCCCAAACCAAAGCAGCGTCCCCAGGGCCAACGCCACCTATAGGTGAAGTAGGAGCCGGCCTAGGGTGCACATTTGGTAGGGGTGCCACTTTATGTAGTGCTTCTACATGTGCCGTGGCAGCATCCACGCCGTGCGGCACTGAGGACAGAGGCAGTTCTGCTCTGAAAAGAGCGTTGTGTTACCCTGCCCGCCGAAACTGTATTAGAGTGTTGCCATGAGTTACCACAGCAACACTTTGATGCATTTCCCAGCGCCAGCCGGAAGGTGCTGCATTTCCCACCGGACCACCAGAGAGCCAGATTCCCCCTTCCTGTCCAAGGTAAGTCTCAGGAAGGTGGAAAATATTTAATTTATTTGTTTAAATTTATATATACACACACATAAATATATTATTTAAACCATCCCTAAAGTCCTAAGCTCCCACTAGTGTCCCTAACACCCCACTATAAGTCCTAAACCCTCCCCAATACTGCCACAAACCCCCACTTTTGCCCCTAACACAATACTGCTCCGCCCCCACTAACCCCCAACATAACTGTGCTTGCGAGTTACTGTCACTTCAGAGTTAACTGGATATTGCAATTTCTAAAGAAGGTGTCAGAGTCACACTGTATACTGAGGTAGGAATGGAGAGCCGACATATAAAATGTACACATAAACACACGCCCAATACTGCCACAAACCCCCACTACTGCCCCTAACCCAATACTGCCACAAACCCCCAGCATAACTGTGCTGCCCCTAACCCAATACTGCCACATACCTCCCCACTGCAGGTTATTACTCCACACTTTTGCCACTAACTCCCCCAATACAGCGCCCCCCACTGCAGGTCCTAACCTTCCCCCTCCAATAGAGCCCCTGTCCCACCTAATACAGACCCCATTTCCCCACTACAGGTCCGAAACACTGCCCCTAACCTACTACTATGCCACTGTCCCCCCACTACAGCCCACATCCCTGCCTGCTGCCTTTAATCCCTCACTACAGCGCCTTACTCCCCCACCCCCCAGCTATATTAGGCTGAGGAGGAGCTAACATGAATCTCCCTTCCCATCTTGTACGAAATAGAAATTTTACTACTTCCCGCATAAATTTTCCACACATCACATATTGCTGCACATAACATTCATAGCGGCCCAAACGTATCACTCACAGCTACTCACACTGCTGCACATACCACTCACAGCTACCCACACGCAGACAGCTGATTGCTCTCTTATGCTATTCCCTGCTAAACCATGTGATTCCACCTACAGAGATCTTGTGAGTCTAAGACCAACATGCAGAGAGCAACTTGATTCCTCTGAACCCAAAGATAAAATCAGAAAGGAATACTTGGTGCAGCAACAAGGGTTCCCTAAACAGAAGGACGATAGTCCATTCCCTCATTAATGCTCCTAAAAAGTGTAAAGAATAATAAATAAGAACACTACACCGGTACTACAACAATGTTAGCAAAATAAAACATTGAACAAGTTTAAGAAATACGCAATAGAAGGGAAAAGGGCTCTATGCACAAAATACTACAACTGGTGCAGCTTAAAAACACCTTGGTGTACAGTCACTTATTACACAAAATGAAAGATATAGGGTTTGCCTAGTACCAAGGATTGTAGACCCCTGGTCAGAAAAGTCACAAAGGAATAAAAGTATGAACCTTATATATCTCTTTCTCTGCAGGTCTGAATGGCCACATACCGAATGAGGGGAAACCATTCGCTGCTGTGTGGGGCCATTCAGACTGCTATAACCAGGCATGTTAATTAATTTTTCTGGGACCCGAATTACAAAATCTGAATTTGGTCATGACGTCGCTGGATAGCTGAAATCCAAATCAAGTGAGGGAGATTTTCCCACGGTTTGCAATAGGTGATATGGTGTGGTAAAGCCTAAAAGGGCCGCTAGTCAGCGGTGAACCCTCCTTAGGTGAAGATTGATTACTCTTTTATTGTGATGCGGCTTTTATTTTTTGTTTTTTATTTAAATTGTTGCATAGATATTTCTGGATTTTAACTTGGCTTTTTTGGAGGCTTAAGACAATGAGAATTAGAAGAAAGAGTACTTCTAAAGGTCAGTATAATTTTTTTTCCGACAGGTTTTAGTTTAGTTACCTTCCTCTTTATTATTAGGGTGAGGGAAGGGGTTGGTAGAGTAACTTATATTTTTTATTGAGGAGTGGGTACGGGATTGGAGAACTAGGAGGCAAGGGGCCATACTATTCTTTTGGATGGTGGACAAGGGCCCCAATGAGGCAGGGATGGGAGGGGACACAAGGTCCTCCCCACTGATTATTAATAATACGGCGCATATGTGTGGATCCGGGGGTACATTAGGTCCTCATCCATGAATAATACTATTAGGCCCCGACCTGTTGCCCATGGGTAAGGGCCATGACATTAGGTCCTCACCTGATTTTTAATATCCGTAACCGCAGCCGCCGTTCTTGGTAAGGGGTCAGAGGGGAATACTAGGTCCTAACCTGTGGGGGCGAGAAGAGGACTATGTCCCCCCTTCTCTAACGACTGGGCAGCAATGGTAGCCCAATCTCTACTTTAAATATTTACCAAACATACCCCCACCTTCTGCATGTCAGGTTTAAATCCTCCATTATAACAATATGGGAGTCATCTTGACCGCCATTGGCTTTTTATTTATTTGATTTCCTAAATATGATCTCCTCCATTCCAAAAGGGAGGGATATTCTATAGCAGCTAAAAAGTACCATATTTTTTTGTTTTCTTCTTCTGGGTGGAGCATTTTATTCATCCTTTCAGCCAACAGTTTATCCATCCAGCTATATTAATAAAAGTAATAAAATAAAAATTCAGATCATTCATTAAATATAAAATAAATCAACATTTCCAGCCCTCAGTATTTATTTGACGAGATAACCACAAATATCACATCAAATTGCCAAAAATCTGTCACAGAATCAAACCTCTGGGCTGGGACGGAATATTGTTTTGGTGTTCGAAATACATGTATGAAGCCAGGAACATTGAGATACTACTGGCTTATCTCCTGCATACATTAAACAGTGTAAAGTACAAGTAAATTACTATCATATGCTGGGATGGTTTCATGATGAACACACATGGGGTTTTTTAATTAAACAACAAATTTCAGGATTTAGGAAAAAAATTATCATCTGGAAAACTCTCAATTAGGACAATTTTTTTTCTCCGTTTAAAAATTAAGATTGATCTAACCAGGGCCAGATTAAGAGCCCAGTGGGCCTAGTGCTGACAATTATGATGGGGCCTAATTACAGAATCTTATCGACCAAAAACACTAAAACAGTCATACCTCTCAAACGTCATGTATCTGATGGAGTTGGTGTTGGAGGGTAACTCAAAGGATGCAGTTATAAGAAAACACATACTCTATGCTAATCTCTCTCTAATTTATACTTTCATCTTTCCAGTAAATCCATACCCCCTAACAGCAGTGTCCAGTGAAGCAGGAAGTCAATGGGCGGAGTAAAAGGGTGAGCCACTGACACGAATCATGTGACCAGAACTGCCAAAAGGGGCGAACATGCCCAAAAAGGGGGCATGTCTGTACAAAGAATTGGAAGGCCAACCTGGCATCAGTGTCCCTATGTATCACAGTGTCAGTGTCCCCATGTCGCCCAGTCCCCTTGTCTCCATGTGTCTGTGTCCCCATTTCTCCCAGTGTCTCCATGTCTCAGTGTGTCCCATGTCACCAGGATAAGAACACTACACCGGTACTACAACAATGTTAGCAAAATAAACCATTGAACAAGTTTAAGAAATACGCAATAGAAGGGAAAAGGGTGCTCTACACAAAATAGTACAACTGGTGCAGCTTAAAAACACCTTGGTTTTTTTTTGGACACAGAGACCCAGGGACACTGAGACACTTAGGGACACTGGGAGACATGGGGGCACTGAGACACTTGGGGATACTGGGAGACATGAGGGCACTTGTGGATACAGACATGGGGACACTGGGAGGCATGGAGACACTGGGAGACATGGGGACACTGAGACATTTGGGGACACTGGGATAAATGGGGTCACAGACACTAGGGACACAGAGACATGGGGACACTGAGATATTTGGGCACACTGGGAGAAATGGGGTCACAGACACTAGGGACATAGAGACATGGGGACACTGAGATATTTGGGCACACTGGGAGAAATGGGGTTACAGACACTAGGGAGACAGAGACAAGGAGACACAGACATTTGAGGAAACTAAGACACTAGGGACACTGAGAGACATGGGAACACAGACACTGGGAGACTAGGAGACACTGGAAGACATTGGGGACACTGAGACACTAGGGACATTGGCTGGGAGACATGGGGACACAGACACTTGGGGACACTGGGAGACATGGGGGCACTTGTGGACATAGACATGGGGACACTGGGAGACGTGGGGACACTGAGACATTTGGGAACACTGGGAGACATGGGGACACAGAAACATGGGGACACAGATACTGGGAGACATAAGGACACTGAGACACTAGGGACACTGGCTGGGAGACATAGGGATACTGGGATACATGGGGACACTGAGACACTAGGGACACTGGCTGGGAGACATAGGGACACTGGGAGACACAGACATTTGGAGACACTGGGAGACATGGGGACACAGACACTGTGAGACTAGGGGACACTGTAAGACTAGGGACACTGGGAGACTAGGGACACTGGCTGGGAGACTAGGGACACTGGGAGACATGGTGACACTGGGAGACATGGAGACACTGTGCCCCTAGTGTCTCCGTGTCCCAATGTGTCTCCCTATGTCTCACAGCATCCCCATGTGTCTCAGCGTCCCCATGTCTCACAGTGTCTCAGTGTCCCCATGTTTCCCAGAGTCCCCAAGTGTCTCAGTGTCCCCATGTCTCCCAGTGTCCACTAGTGTCTCAGTGTCCCCATGTCTCCCTGCTGCCTTTCCCCCCATCCTTCACAAACCTGAGCTGTAGTCTGTCTCTGCATGCTGGGAGCTACCTTCATAAAATTGTCGAACCCCTGAACTGATCTGGGTGATTTTTCAGTATGTTGCTCCTCCAGATCGAGGCTATCAGGGGATGTCGGAATTGTGAGTGGATGATATGTTTTTGGGGTACTTCTAGAAATGTATAAAAAAAATTATTTTCTGTTTGGAGATAATTGAGTTGATACAATAATTAACTCAATTATCTCCTTAACAGAGGAGAGGGATTGTGTGCAATGTATGGGAGTGACTTATTATCTGACTCTGTATGTATTGGTTGAATTTTGTTTTTACCGGTGCCCCACAAGGTCCACCTGGGTGGTAACCTTTTGGGCATAACCTGCATAAAAGGCCGGCCTGGCCATTAAAGATTCAGTTCTGCTCCTAATACTGAGTGTTGTCTAGTTATTGGGAAGGGTGATGGGATATTCGTGGATTGTCTTAGGCTGACACCAGCCTTCTTGAATTCTCCTATTTGTTCCTGAGCAGCTGTTTGGAGTAACCAGCGGAGAAGAAACCCTGCTATAACTAGCTCTCCCCTACAGTGGTGATTTCAACATTTAATTTAAATTGTCACACCTCACAAGTACACGTTAAACATACCTGGTTATTCACTAAACTGAAAATGACCAAATTCCGACCGCATTGGCAATTTGCAGATTTACTAAAGCCATTTGTGTTCTGCATTCGGTCAGCGTGACCGATTCTTTAAAATTAGTTCAGATACATTTGGAATATTAGTAATATGTGCATCTGAACCAATTTCAAGCACAGGAATTGTGGTGTCCAAAGATAAATCAATAAGATAAGGCCTGTATTCATGCATATAATGGTCATAAAAAATGTAGAGAAAATATTCTACAATAGATTTATTAATAATTTACTATTTCTGGATAATTATCTATTACATTATACCCCGGTTTGTTTGTTGTATCAATATTTTACTTGCTTCATATTGATTGTTTATTTTATTGTAAAATGTTAAATCTTTTAATAAAAACTGTTTGACAAAGATGTAGAGAATGTTACCCCACGTCTGTATACCTCTAGCTGATCCACTATAACATTTGGTCAGAAATTTAGCATTAAGTTTCTACTAAATAGCTACTCATTTTCGGGATACTTGTTAGGTCTATATTTCTTGTATTCACTATCTATGACAGCGTGCGTGCAGACTGTACAATGAAGGTAATTAGCAAAAAAAATTAAAAATCCAGTAGATTAAATCAAGCAAAATGGAACTGTTTGGAATACTGGGTACTCCCTACCCACACTAAATGATACAATTAATATTTTTATTTTCATTTTAGAAATATCTTTTATTACAATGTGCAAAAATGAACATCTATATAGATATTTTCTCTTAAACTAGTGAACATGACCTCCCCCTTGCTATGTGCTCTGGAACATGTTTATTTAGGTTTTTTTTATATACATTTGTAGCTTTTAGTTTCTTGGAGACCAAATCCAAGAACTTTATAGAATCTAATGTTTGTTGAATCTCATCGTATGTGTCCCTGGATAAACTTAGCGGCAGTGAGAGGTGATGGGATGATCATGTGATGCTCCCCAGATGGTCTGAGGATGTATTTAATGTGTGGTGTCTGTCTGTTTATCATTACTACCAGAAAGCTTCGTGTTTTCTTATTGCCCAGGTAATTTTCTGGTTCGAAACAGATGCAGACGACTTTTTGTAATAAGGAGAGCTACAATGTTTCCTTGACTTTTGCACTTATATCGATCCCTCTGAGAAAACAGTAATTTGGCGAAAGGAAACCTGAGACGCCCACTCCCAAATTTTATGTAACGCTAGAAGCTGCAGCTGTGTAAAGAGAAATATGCAAGACAACAATTTGTTTGTATAGTCTATATCTGTTACTGTAGGTTCTCGCTGTAACCAGGAGAAACTGAAATATGTTTTCCAGTAAATGTTGCAAAACACCCCAGTTTCCTCTTAGCAAAAACACTATGGAAAGGGCTGTCAATGTTCCCATTACAGAGTCCAGTCTTGGACCTTAGGCTGCTGTTGTCCAACATTTCTCAGAATATGTTGGCAGGGAGTTCTGGGATTTGAAGTTCAATTGTTGGAGGGCCAATTCTGGACAACTTTGGTCTAGAAGAATTTATAACATCACCCACACATTTCTATGTTTTTGTTGCTACTGGAGCTTACGTACATTTGTACATTCGCTTCCTTGCAATTCTGCCCTACAGCTGTGGTTATTCCTGCTTTAGCAGAATGCCATCTAAAACTGGGGTGCCCAAACGTTAGCTCCACAGGTGTTGAACTACAAATCCAATGATGCTTTGCTTTTAGAATGTAAAACATTAGAGGGCACCAGTGATCTATAAACATTTCCTAATTTGGAGGTTTACAATTTTGTAAGTTAACCCACTTCACGGATTTAGCTTAATGTATTAAGTATACATTGATGGTGGTAAAAGACACCTTTATATGACCTTTATATATAAGGAATATTTATCATGAGACTCCTCTGGCTGTTTGTAAACTTGGAAATTTAGTTCAGTCTGAAATTAAATTCAGCTGAATTTAAGATGATCGGGTGTTTGTCCGAATTTACCCAAATTTCCCCAAATTCTGAATAAATCAGATATTGCAATAGCCGGGCAATTTTCAAATTCCATTTGCTGCAGCTACAGCTAGAAGCCTCTGCCACTTAACACCAACTTTCAATAACTAATTTATAGTTTATAAGGGTATCCATGGGCACCCCTTTTCCTTATGTTGCTGAAAGTCCTGCAGGTATGGGTATATGAGTCGACATCAACTTCAAACTACAGATCTTGGAGCTTTCTTAAGCAAATCTATCTATCTATGAAAACGAATACATCTATCTGCATGCCCTAATAATGCTTTTTTGGATTACAGTTATGGCATCAGAGTGTAACAATATAAATCTAAATGTATAAAAAATTGAAACTTAGAAAAAACATTTAACACAAGTGACATATACTTTTGTTCGCTGGATTCAGGAATACTTTTGTTGCAATTGTGACAACCACCATACATACTGTATATCCATTTCTGTGTGTTCTTCGCCAACATTCTAAGCACATGGCTATCCTTAAATGCAGGCGTAATCTGCTTTCTGTAATATGCCGTCGTTGTGTTGCAATAATTGGAGACAGATAGAATGTAGTGCGTCATGTGTATTTGTTGTCTTGGTATAGACTCTGCCGTTCCAGCCATAATTTCTATCAGGAATGAGCTCAGTGTAAGAGGGATCATGATTGGGACAGACTTTAGCCAAAACATACAATGTTGTAATGTGGATATCTATCCATTTATCTCTGAACCTCCCTTTAACGTCATGCTTGGCTATGGAAGGTCACAATAACATACGCTTGAGCTTTCTTGAAAATCCCATTTTTAATGAGACAGAGTTGACTATAGTTGTAATTAGTGATGTACCGAACGGTTCGCCGGCGAACGGTTCCTGGCGAACATAGCATGTTCGCGTTCGCCACGGCGTGCGAACATATGCGCGGTTCGACCCGCCCCCTATTCGTCATCATTGAGTAAACTTTGACCCTGTACCTCACAGTCAGCAGACACATTCCAGCCAATTAGCAGCACAGCCTCCCTAGCAGACCCTCCCACCTACTGGACAGCATCCATTTTAGATTCATTCTCAAGCTGCATGCTTAGTAAGAGGAGGGAAAGTGTAGCTGCTGTTCATAAGATAGGGAAAAGCATAGCTAGGTTAGGGATAAGGGTATGCTTTTTTTGGATTTTTTTTTTCTATCTAATGTAAATGCACTTAGTTGTCTGCCACTGC
>CAKOES020000476.1:0-25118 GCA_933207985.1 Pelobates cultripes
ACTGTAGGGGTGCAGTACGGCTTTTGGGAAGACCAAGCAGGAGTGTGTGTATATATATATATGTATATATTGTAACAGAGTGTTGGGGATGGTGGTCAGGGGTGTATATCTGGCACCCAGACTTTTGCACAGCCACTATCCTGACATGTGGGTAAGCACATGCAGCCCCAGGGAAAGTTAAGTTTAAATGTAGTTTTTTCCTCTGTTGTTATTTGGGTCCCTGGGGTAGAGTATTCGGAAGAGCAGGGTGGGCCGATTCTCCACCCACTGTCAGAGTGGTTGTGCATGAGTCCAGCCCAGGTTTCCCATAGAGTTCTGGCTCACTGCCTAACGAGGTCATTAGCCTCACCTGTAGGGGCTGTGAGCAGCTATATAACTGCAGTTAAAGCAGGGTGAAATGAGGGAAGTGTTTTGGAGGAGAAAGAAGGTGTTTTGTGGAGAAAGAAGATTTGCTGATTCATTGTATCCTGTTACTTCACAACAACAGAAAATAAACAGGCCAGAGGCCTTTTGAAACTGGACTTTGTCTTGACCTGGTTTTCTTACCCTAGAGGGCTGTGCGGTTGCCAAAAGATCCTGGACAAACACACACAGGAAAGTAAGTTTGTCACATATGGTGGAGAATGCAGGCACTGCACTAAAGAAGCCTGTGGGTATTAACTGGAAGCCAAACAAGCCTGTAGAAATATGGAGGAAGTTGTGAAAGTCTTGTTGCAAACTACAGCTGCACAGCAAAAGGCTACAGCCGTACAGCAGGAGGCTTCAGCCGCACAACAGGAAAATATTACAGCCCTACAGCAACTGGTAATTACGCAAAAGGCCAACACAGATGCTTTGATCCAGCAGGTTATGGCAGCCCAAGCTGAGGCAAACCGCCTGCTCAGAGAGGAGCAACATCAGGCCACAAGTATGATACAGAAGGAGATACAGGCTTTGACCAAGGGACTGACCAGAGTCTCGGATGGGACGCAGTCCGAGGTTAAAATGATCAGAGCCAGCCGTTACCTGCAGAAGATGACACCTACAGATGATGTGGAAGCATACCTGCTAGCTTTTGAGAGGACAGCTGAGAGAGAAGAGTGGCCGGTGAGTGAGTGGGCAAGCATACTGGCACCTTTTCTTATTGGAGAACCCCAGAAGGCTTTCTATGACCTGGAACCAGCACAGGCAGGGGTCTACTCCAAACTGAAGGCTGAGATCCTTGCACGACTTGGTGTGACTAGGGCAGTTCGTGCCCAAAGATTTCATGCCTGGTCTTTCAACCAAGAGAAACCTATCCGTCCCAGATGTTTGACCTGATACATCTTGCTAGAAAGTGGTTACAACCAGAAATAAATACGGCAAGCCATATCATGGAACTTCTTGTGATGGACAGATTCCTGCGGGGCTTGCCTGCTTCATTGCGTCGATGGGTCAGTCAGAGCGATCCACAAACAGCTGATGAGTTAATTGGTTTGGTGGAAAGATATGTTGCTGCAGATGACAGACAGTGGCTCAACAACACAAAGGCTAAGCAGAGAGTTAAGACTCCAGATGCTGAAAGACCTGGTAAGAATTTTCAAGGTTTCAGAGACACAGAGGAACAAGAGATATATTCTCAGAGACCCCATATGCTTTTGCCTAGAAATGTTAATCCTGGAAAAGGGTCTAGGTGGGGGACAGTTGACGATATTAAATGCTTCCGGTGTAATGAACCTGGACATAAAGCTAGAGACTGTCCCTTGATTGATGAACCTATGCAATGCAATATGATTAATCAGGATGTACAATTGTCTTGTTTGCTGAATTGTATGGAATCTGCTGTTGCCAACTGTTGTCACAATCCACAAATATGTTCCATAAGGGTGAATGGGAAAGAGGTTAGAGCTCTATTAGACTCCGGAAGTATGGCGACATTGATAGCAAAATGCCTTGTACCTGAAGCTGATGTTGATGCATTTCAGAAAATTGGTATAATTTGTGTTCATGGTGACAAACGTGAATATCCTACAGTTTTGCTAAAATTTGAAAGCCTTTTTGGTACTGTGAATCATAGAGTGGGGGTAGTGGACAAATTGGCTTATGATGTGGTGTTGGGAAGGGATTTCCCCCAATTTTTAGACTTGTGGGGGTCTCCAGGAAAAGTAGCTCATGATTGTATAACAAATGATGATGATTCTGGAAATGTGTTCCCTTTTTCTGACATAGAATGGGAAGGACTGGGCATAAGACCAGAGAAGGCTGAAGCCTCAAGTCACAGGCCAGCTTTAGTAGGAGATGACCAGGGCCACGATAGTCAGGAGTCTGATAACGATCAGGATCAAGGCATTAACTTCCCTGAATTAGAAGTCAGTCCTGTTAACTTCAGGAAAGCGCAATGGGAAGACCCCACTCTTGCAGAGGCCCGTAAAAATATCCAGGTTTCAACTGATGATCCAGTACAACTAGATAGAGCCCCTTCTTTTCCTTACTTTGAGGTACAGAATGATCTGATATATAGAGTAGAGAAAAAGGGGATGGATGTTGTAAAACAACTACTTGTTCCTAAGCCTTTCAGACATACAGTCCTAAATCTTGCACACAGCCATATACTAGGGGGGAAATTTAGGCATAGAAAAGACAAAAGAAAGAGTCTTACAGAGGTTTTATTGGCCTGGGGTATTTGCTTCAGTTGCGAATTATTGTTCTTCTTGTCCTGAATGCCAACACACCGCCCCTTTTAAGGCATACCGCAGTCCTCTGGTACCATTGCCTATAATAGAAATACCTTTTGAAAGGATTGCAATGGACTTGGTAGGTCCTCTGGTAAAGTCTGCAAGGGGGCATCAGTATATATTGGTGATCCTGGACTATGCTACCAAGTACCCGGAAGCAGTACCCCTACGTAACACGTCTGCAAAGACAATAGCGAGAGAACTCATGCTCCTGTTTAGCCGGGTGGGCATACCAAAATAAATTTTGACAGATCAGGGTACACCATTTATGTCTAAAGTTACAAAGGAGTTATGCAAACTACTTCAAATTAAACATCTTAGGACCTCTGTTTACCATCCCCAGACAGACGGACTGGTAGAACGGTTTAACAAGACCTTAAAAAGTATGTTACGGAAAGTAATTGACAAAGATGGTAAGAATTGGGACTGCTTACTACCCTATCTAATGTTCTCCATAAGGGAGGTGCCACAAGCTTCTACGGGCTTCTCTCCTTTTGAGCTTCTATATGCCCATCATCCCAGAGGTCTGCTAGATATAGCAAAAGAAACCTGGGAACAGGAGTCCAATCCGTACCGTAGTGTAATTGAGCACATAGCTCAAATGCAAGATAGGATGGCGGCTGTCATGCCAATAGTTAAAGAACATATGCAGAAAGCCCAAGAGGCCCAGAAAAACAGTTATAATAAAAATGCCAGACTGAGAGTTTTTCACCCAGGAGACAGGGTGCTTGTTTTGGTCCCTACAGTAGAAAATAAATTTCTAGCATCTTGGCATGGCCCGTATGAGGTTATTGAACAGGTTGGGGAAGTTAATTATAAAGTGAGACAACCCAATAGGAGAAAACCCGAGCAAATATATCATATAAATTTACTAAAACCCTGGAAGGACAGAGAGGTCTTAACTACTTCAATTATCACTAATAAGACTGGTAGTGAACTTGAAGTAAATATACCAGACACCCTGTCCCCACACCAGAAACAGGAAGTAAGGGACTTTATTGGTAGAAACCGGGATGTATTTTCTGTAGTTCCTGGCAGGACTAACGTTATCAAGCATGATATCGTTACAGAACCAGGGGTGAAGATAAGTCTTAAACCGTACAGAATCCCAGAAGCACAGAAAGAGGCGGTAGCTGAAGAAATTAAGAAAATGTTAGCTCTTGATATTATTGAGGAATCACAAAGTGAGTGGAACAGCCCTATAGTACTGGTGCCAAAACCTGATGGTTCGTTAAGATTTTGTAATGATTTTCGTAAATTAAATAGTGTGTCAAAGTTTGATGCTTATCCAATGCCTAGGGTTGATGAACTGATAGAGAGACTGGGTAAGGCTCGGTACCTGACTACTTTAGACCTGACGAAGGGTTATTGGCAAGTACCTCTTACAGACAGAGCAAAAGAAAAGACAGCTTTTTCGACATCAGGGGGATTATTCCAATACAAGGTGCTACCATTTGGGTTACATGGGGCCCCTGCCACTTTTCAAAGACTGATTGATAGGATTTTGAAGCCTCACAGCCGTTATGCAGCCGCATACTTAGATGACATCGTCATTCACAGTCCTGACTGGGCTTCACATCTTCCCAAAGTGCAGGCAGTACTGGACTCTATCCGCCTAGCTGGTTTAACTGCTAACCCATCTAAGTGTACTATAGGTTTGGAAGAGGCAAAATATCTGGGTTATTCGATTGGGAGAGGACTAGTTAAGCCCCAAACAGCAAAAGTGGAGGCCATACAAAATTGGCCACGCCCCCTCACTAAAAAGCAAGTTAGGACTTTTTTAGGACTTATTGGGTATTACAGGCGATTTATTCCTAGTTTTGCTACATTAGCAGCTCCTTTAACGGATCTCACAAAAGGTAAAGCCCCACTAGTGGTTAAGTGGTCAGTAGAGGCAGAAAAATTGTTTGTAACTTTGAAAGAGGCTTTGTGCACCCAACCGGTTCTGGTAACCCTGGATTTCACTAAAGAGTTTATTGTCCAAACCGATGCATCAGAGCTTGGGTTAGGGGCAGTTCTGTCTCAGGAAATTCAGGGTGAAGAACACCCAGTGTTTTATTTAAGTAGGAAGCTGACTCCCGCTGAGAAAAAATATTCTATAGTGGAAAAGGAATGCCTTGCCATAAAATGGGCCTTAGACTCATTGAAATATTATCTGCTGGGTAGAAAATTTAGGTTGGTCACAGACCATGCCCCCTTAACCTGGATGAGTCAAAACAAAGATAATAATGCCAGGGTGACAAGGTGGTTCCTCAGTTTACAACCATTTCATTTTACGGTTGAACATAGGCCGGGGTCTAAACATGGAAATGCTGACAGTTTGTCGCGAGAAAATTTGTTTTCTGTGGTCGCTCACCCCACTAGGTCTGAGCTGGGGGGGAGGATATGTAACAGAGTGTTGGGGATGGTGGTCAGGGGTGTATATCTGGCACCCAGACTTTTGCACAGCCACTATCCTGACATGTGGGTAAGCACATGCAGCCCCAGGGAAAGTTAAGTTTAAATGTAGTTTTTTTTTCCTCTGTTGTTATTTGGGTCCCTGGGGTGGAGTATTCGGAAGAGCAGGGTGGGCCGATTCTCCACCCACTGTCAGAGTGGTTGTGCATGAGTCCAGCCCAGGTTTCCCATAGAGTTCTGGCTCACTGCCTAACGAGGTCATTAGCCTCACCTGTAGGGGCTGTGAGCAGCTATATAACTGCAGTTAAAGCAGGGTGAAGTGAGGGAAGTGTTTTGGAGGAGAAAGAAGGTGTTTTGTGGAGAAAGAAGATTTGCTGATTCATTGTATCCTGTTACTTCACAACAACAGAAAATAAACAGGCCAGAGGCCTTTTTTGAAACTGGACTTTGTCTTGACCTGGTTTTCTTACCCTAGAGGGCTGTGCGGTTGCCAAAAGATCCTGGACAAACACACACAGGAAAGTAAGTTTGTCACAATATATATATACACACACACTAGGGGTGCAGTACGGCTTTTGGGAAGACCAAGCAGGAGTGTGTGTGTATATATATATATATATATATATATATATATATATATATATATATATATATATATATATACACACACACACACAAAAGTGCAAAATTCTAGTATATTGAGTGTATGGAAAACAATAGCAAGGGAAAAAATACTATGCATGTATGAATAAATAGAACTATAAATATTTAACTGACAATCTGTTGTGATTTCTTCTTGAAGATAAATTATAGACAGATGAATAAAATTGTGCAAAAATACATGAACAGTCCATGCCACAAAAAGATAAATACATGCACATATCATCAATCCAGAATGTCTTAGTAGTTCTGTGATCACTTCTGGAAATTATCCATGATGGCAAGAATTCCAGAGGGCAAGTAAGATGTGAACTTCCGCATTTGGTCTGTTTTCACTAAGAAGAGCCATAGGAATGCACTGGGGGGCTAGTGAGAATGCGTGGCAAAACAACCATCTGATGAAAATAGCAGAGTTTTATTCTGCTATTTCATGAAAGAGCCTCTTGTGGCTGCCAGTATGCCAGCCTCAGAGGCAGGTTAACTCTGAAAAGAAAACATTGACGTTACTGCAGAATGTTAATGTTTTCAGCTACCGGGTTAAAATGGGGCGCACATAGCAGCTAGACCACTTCATTGAGATGATGTGGACGGGATGCCTATAGTGTCCCTTTAAACAGCTAAAAAGTAAAGACTTACGTACATATTGGCCCACATGCATAAAGAGTAATTGTAGGAAAATGCATTTTAATGGAGGAATACAATAAGAATATTTACTTTTTTCCTATGGCAAATTTAACACACTGAGGCATATTCATATATGTTTGATGGACATTTCAGTGTCTACTCTTTATTCTAAATATATGGGAGGTGCTGCTGAATAAATGCTTGAGTTTTGTTGTTGCTTGTTATTTTTTAACAAAAACATTTGAAAGCGCAGTGGTTTGATTTTGTATGAAACTATAATTTACCAACTCGGTATGGCAGAGGGAATTAGGCTGACATATCAATCTGTTATATGAGAGGCTGACACATCAGACACTTTGGAAAAGAATTATAAGTTTGCAGAGGTAGTTTGAATTGGTTGTTTGCCTAACTGTCAGAAATGGCACATGGTTAAAACCTACCCTGGGTCTAATTGACCATATACGTGCGTTTTTACATTTTGTGGCCTGAAATTCAATTTGTGTTCGATTTCAAAAACACCCCTGCTAAATTGACGTTTAAATTATAGAATAAAATATTTTTAAGTGCTCTAAACTAAAATCCCAGAGATCAAGGGTGCTAGAATGGGGTTATTACCTCCCCAGGTAATCTTGTTGGGGTATGAGTCTGGTTAAGCTTCCTGGACACCATGAGCAGATATCAAGATTTATCCAGTTGGAAAATTACCTAAGACATGGTCATTATATATGGCTGTAGATACTCTGAATCAGGAAACATGGCTCTGGGGTCTTAAATTGGAAAGGTATATATCCAAGGGGATGCACACTGGTAAGGACTGTGGATGTGGAAACATACACAGAGAAGGAATATGATGACCTGTCTTGGAAATAAAAGTGGCCATGGAGATGTACTGTACGGATAATTCACATTTTCTGGCAGAATATGTCTGACAGTAAACTAGGAACATGTTTAGAGCAGAGTAGGAAAGTATGAGTTGACCAAAGAAAAACAGGTTGGAATGTGGGGACTAGAGCATGAAGTAACTATAGAAAAGCTTTACATGACAAAGGCAAAACGAAGGGATATTGTAAGTAGTCTAATTAAAATAATGTTGGTCACTTAAAAAAAAAGAATATTTTTCTTTAGATATATTGTAAAACCATCGTTCGAATATGGCTTAAAGTAAAAGATAATTATACAACTAATATAGCAATAATTAGCTGGATATCTTTAACAATCCTGTAATTTTGCCATACATTTTGGAAGCTAATTTCCAAGTCCCGTTTAATGATGATCAGACCAGCTAAAAGTACATTAAACATATATTTAAAGATAACGTTTATTTCTTTAGTTTGGGAATTGGCCAAGATAGCCCTTACATGTTAAATCCAGCCTGATAGCATCTGAAGACTTTTATGGCGGGTCAGCTTATAAAGGAGAAAACATAGATTGCTGGAACAGATACACACCATATGGTATAATGTAACTATCATGAAATCTGATCCCTAATAATTTCTTTAGTATGTGAGCATTTACTATGTCCATTGCAGGTCTATTCCATAGGAGCAGATTTGACATGGTTTAACGACATATATAAGAGACGCTGCAGCTGAGGCACTAAAAACAGAGCAGCATACTACAAAAACCAATGAACATTTTATTATTGCCTTTTTCATAGTATTGAAATGTATATACTGAAAATAAAAAGGGGCCTTAACAAAACGAATAAACTCATGCTTGAATACTTACAACATTCAACGTGGCAGGTCTGCTGTCTTTTCCAAGGCTTTGCCCTAGTCACGACAACAGTATGGGTTTACCCTCACACAGCGGTTTCAGAGCTCCCTTTATTCACATAAATAAATACCTGTAGAAAGAAAACACAAAATAACATATTTCTTATAGTCTAACAATGATTAGGTGTATATAGTCTAATAGGTGTTACTATGATAGATAGATAGATAGCGATAGATAGATAGGTAGATAGATAGATAGATAGATCGATAGACTTTATTGTTAAAGAGTTACGAATACAATAAAGAAGTAAAATATACAATTTTAAAAAAAAAACAGGTCAAAGACAAATTGATGGTAAAATATTGGACAAACAGAGACACAATAGTCACCAGAACAACTACAGCCTAACGTAGTTGTTCTGATGAGTATAATAATTCTCTTCAGGCATTTTCATGTAAACATTGCCTTTTGAGGGAAAAGGCAGTGTTTACATTGCCCCATAGGGACACATACAGTGCTACTTTTCAGACGGCCTGGAGGTGCTTCCTGCTATTCAGTGTCTCCACGCTCTGCATGGAGACACTGAATTTTTCTCATAGAGATGCACTGATTCAATGCATCTCTATGAGGAGATGCTTATTGACCAAGCTGGCGTTTAAGCCCGGCCTCCTTGCTGATTTCAGCCAATTCAATGCTTTCCCTAAAGCAGCACTGGAAATAAGGTAGGTTTTATCACCTTTTAACGGGGCTAAACAGGGGGGCGGGGCTAAACAGGGGGGCAGGGCAAGTCCCCTAAATGGTGGTTTTAACACTAGAGGGTCAGGAATACATGTTTGTGGTCCTGACCCTATAAGGAGAAAAAAAACTAAAAGGGACACCATAGTCACCAGAACCACTACAGCGTATTGTAGTTGTTCTGGTGTCTATAGCTTGTCCCTACATTCTTTGCAATGTAAAGGCTGCCTTTTCAGAAAAAGGCAGCGTTTACACTGCTGCCCAGTAACAGTTCTAGTGGCAGTCACTCATACGGCCACTGGAGGTGCTTTAAAGATTGATGATCTCAGCCATGGAGGCGGTGCCAGCTACGACAAGGGAAAAAAGGTAAGTTTAACAACCTTTTACATGCAATTTGAGGTGCCCAGGAACCTAAACAACTACTCCAGCACTATAGTGTTAGGAATACATGGTTGTATTCCTAATATTATAGTGCTCTTTTAAGTTATAACGTTTCCTTCAATGGAGGCAAAAAGGGAGAAATATCTTTAGCAAATCATCAGATAAAAACAGATCAAAGAAAGGAAACAGTGTAGTCAATCATCATCAGTTATGGAGAGAGCATAGATGGTTGTTTCTCTTAGTGGTTTTTGACTATAATTCGGTCCTTCGCTAGAGAGTAATACATTTTCATCTTCTTAAATACACTCTTATTATATCTTTTTTTTTTTTTACTTAATAGTTCACATGTTTTATTTTACATTCACCACTAGCCAAAAAGTGGTCAAGTATCCTTAGCTCTGGTCTAAGATATATTACAAAGCTAATAACAGAGAGCACCGTCTACACCCACTCTCCTAGGTAAAAAAAAAAAAAAAGCCTAAACATACAGGAATAATTAAAAAAAAAAAAGTGTAGAAAATATAAAGCATTAATATAATTTTTCCATTGTTTTCCATTAAATAATGGTAATAAATTCAGCACATTTCCCAAAGGCATTCTACTTAAATTGACTCTACACTCTTAGCATCACAGTACACTTTGCTGTATAATTATAGAAGCATAAGGCAATCACGGATTATAACATCTGGGAAACAGGAGAAAAGGGTTCGCTCATTTTCACCCACTCAGCTAGCGAGCTTCAGTGGAGGTATAGGAGCACCTGTATTTGATCTAAATAATTACATGCTGCATGACTAAAGTTGTGAACATTCTACAAATCTATTTCAAGGTCTAAATTAAAGGAACAGTTACACATAAATTAATGTGAAAATGTCAGAATTAAGCACCAGACTAGCTACCTGAGGGATTTATTGTTGGTTACAAAAAACCAAACTCATGAAAATGGAAAGAGAGAGCAACAGTCAGTATTTGAGAAGTCTTCTACTGAATTTCCTTTCGGTTATTACCTACACACAACAAAGGCACAGAGATAATTTTCTTAAGTGTTGGACGACACCTGGGGTCTAAGTCCCCCAGAGTATTAAAAAAAATCAACTGTAAACAGTTAAATTAATATGTAAACAGATAGGCAGGAGCCCAGGTATCAGTAAATGTGTTACTCTCGGGTTTATATTTTCTTTTCGTTTTCCTTTCCTATTGCCCTCTGTATCTGAGTGATTATATTCCCTTTCTTGCCACTTCTCTTTATATATATTGATTATCATTTATATTTTGTGCCAGATCTCAATATCTGGGAGCAGTCATTTTGTACTCCTCTGCCCATGATGTCTGCTGTTTGCCTTTCAGTGGGATGAATTTTAGTGCTGAATTGTGATAGTGATTGGACACTGAAAGAGAACCTTGCTTTAAGTCCCATTGTCAAGTTTTGTCATCATGACTGCTATACATTATAAAACAGAAGTCCCTAGATTACACTATGTATTTTATGAAAACTAGAATACTTAGGAAATAATAAAAAGATATTTATACACAGGGAACTATGTAGAAGCAGACATATAGATAAATAAACTTTATTTTTGAAGACTGAGCCACATTAATGGCTGTAAAGTAATAAAAGTTCATTGCTTGGCACACTGTATAAATGCACATTGTTTTCAATTCTTTACCAACAGAAGTAACGGTCAAGCTTATCTTTTTGACATTCAGTAATTTCAATGGATTTCCATGTTTCATCAGTAGCCTTGTGATCTCATGATGTCCAAGTTATACAATAAAATCTAAATGCAAAGCAATCTATCAAGGAATAGCTTGATGTCTATCAGGAAATATGACAGTACAACAGTCTCCTCGCACAGTGCGTCTTTGCAGAATGTCCACAGAGAATTTTCTTAGAAACTATGTTGCAGAATCTGTACATTGCTTATAATTTGTATGCTATGAAGGTTAGGCTGGTAATCATGTATTCAATTTCTCACTTGTAGTCACTTACAAAAGCCATTTCTGCACTCAGAAAGAGTGAGTAGGAGGAACGCAGTGCTATTTTTACCACCCTTCATTATTCATTCTACACAGAATTAAGATTCCTATTCTCCGTGGACATAACAAGAAATAAATCAAATAAACCAACTCAATGTTGTGAAGTAAAGAGTTTAATATTTGTACCCAAATAGAATTACAATGCTCCACTTGGTAACTAAAATTGCTTATGTATCTCTCTATACCAATAAAATGTACTAGTATATAAAGAAAAGCGCACCCATCCGCTGTAGAGTGTCTAATGTAAAAAGTTGTTCGGAAGGAGAACAGTGTTTTCCCCCAATTTTTTTTTAAAAAAATTAAAAATTAATTTTAACTAATAAAGAAAAAAAGAATAGAAGTGTTTTACACACATCAAAGTTATGAATCATACCAATCTATACTTGTATTGCTTTGGTTAGTCGATAAGCAGACAAACAGATGCTGTTAGTTATATCTTACCTATATATCTTCTGGTCAGTGACCGGCATTCAGGGGCGGACTGACAACTCACAGGGCCCTCGGTCAATAGGAGATTAAGGGCCCCCCTCCTTGTGCATGGTGTTTGTGCAGCTCTCACACAGATATTATGTTTGCGCTACCCAGCATGGCTGTGTAAGTCAAGACTTCCACACTAGCAGGCACCCATAAACACGGCAAGATATACTTTAAGGGGTTAATACAACCAAAAACAGTTTTTTAATAAAACATTGTTTTTGAATGGAATAACCCTTACTAGCATGCCTTATGCCCTCGCTTCAAAATAACGCAAATTTAATTACACCCTTCCTCTGTGTTTGTTAGTGACATCACAAGCAGCATCCCCCCCACATGTTCAACCATACAAGTATCCTACAAACACATGTTAGGAGGCTACTTGTGTGGTTGCGTGATTGGGATACTGCTTGTGATGTTGTGTTCTTGTATGTCAAATGTTGAATTAGAATGAATTGTTTGTCTTGTTTTACCGATTGTACTGCGCTGCAGAATATGTTGGTGCTATATAAGTAATTGTAATAATTGCGTTTGTGTGTGTATAAGGAGGCTGTATGCAGTATTGCCATGCTGGAGATGCCTGTTGTGATGTGTGTGTAGGGAGGCTGCATGTGGTATTGAATGTGTGGGAATGCTGTTTGTGGGATTATATGAATCCAGTGAGGTTCCTTGTGTGTATGCGTATGTGGATGGAGCAGTATGCAGTGTTGTATGTGAGTGGAGAGGGCTGGTTGTGTTGCAGGGTGTGTGTGGATAGGGGCTGTTGTAAATGTGTGGGATAGGGACCATAATAGGCGTCTGGGGAATACTGGGACTGTAGTGTGTGTTTGTAGGAATACTAGAGGATCTACTGTGTGGGGGGATACAGAGGCTGCAGTATGTGTATGGATAGTGGCTGCAGTGCATGGGGGGCATAGGGACTGTAGTGGGTGCATGCGGGGGGATAGTGGCTGTAGTGGGAGCAGGAGTAGTAGGGGTGGAATGGGGTGCTGGTAAGTATAGGTGCTGAAGTGGGTCCAGTCAGGGCCAGTGCAAGGATTTTTGCCGCCCTAGGCAAAAGTAAAGTTTGCCGCCCCCCATGTAACATCACAATGCCCCACCCATATGATCTGCCATGTTAACTAACGCCAGTGCTGCAGTGCCGCCGTGTTTACATTAAAAGGCCTGCAGGGACAGGCTACAGACACCAGAACCACTACATTAAGCTGAAGTGGTTCTGGGGACTATAGTGTTTCTTTGATGTGAGGTAAATTAGAGATTAGTGCCACGAATAATATACTAGATTGCCTACTTACAACCAGATGAGGATGATGATGGGCTCTAGCTGCAGTCTGGCTCCACTGGTCTGGTGTAGAACAGGCTCTCTGGAGGCGGTTTGTAACTGTGGTCACAAAAATCAATGTTCTGGGAGAACGGGAAGCAGCTCCATTTTTTGGGGCCCTTTACACAGCTCAAGGTCTGGGTCCCAGGGTCCACCTTCATGTTCCACCAATGAGTTTGTTCACAGGGGTGGAGTGTGTAGGGGATGTCCTGATATGTGTGTAAGGAATGCATTGTGTGAATCTGTGTTTGTATGTGTAAGGGCTGCAAGGTGTGTTTCTGTGTATGTACGGGATGCAGTGTGTGCGTCTGTAAGGGATGCATTGAGTGTGTGTAAGGGGTGCATTGAGTGAGTGTAAGGAATGCATTGTGTGTTTCTGTGTGTGTAAGGGATGCATTGTGTGTAAGGGTTACATTGCTTGTGTATGTGTGTCTGTGTGTGTAATGCATTCATGGGTGTAGGAACCGGGGGGGATGGGGGAGACTCATTCCCCCCAGCAAATAATGCGGGGGGGGACAGGTTCTAGAGAAATCCCCCCCAGCCCCACCGGCCGCGGGTGCCCTCGGGCTGCGTGCGGCTCCATCAGGGAACCGCACACACTGCAGACTGGGAAGGTGATCACCTCCCCCTCCGCGCAGGAGTGCCGGGTGTCACGTGACTACCTGACGCTCAGTCTGACACTGCGCCCGCAAGACGTCCAGAGGTCCCCCTGCTATGTCAGGTAAAAGAGGGGACAAAGGTAGAAAAATAATTGGAAGGGTTTAGGGAGCTACTAATATGGATGGGGAGGAGTAGGTAGAAAAATAATTAGAATGGTTTAGGGGGGCTACTAATATGGATGGGGAGGGGTAGGTAGAAAAATAATTGGGAGGGTTTAGGGGGGCTACTAATAATGATAGGGGGAGAGGGGGAGGTAGAAAAATTATTGGAAGGGTTTAGGGGGGCTATTAATATGGATGGGAGGAGGGGGGAGGTAGAAAAATAATGTTTGTGTCATATGTCGTGCTAAAAATTAAGCTAGCAATGTGCATATTTTTTTAAAATAATTTTTAGAATAATGATACAGACATTTTATTTCTTACATTTGTGATGATTCTTTTTTCCCCTCTATATTCAAGGGACACTATAGTCACCAGAACCACAACAGCTAAACGTAGTAGTTCTGGTGTCTATAGTATGTCTTTGCAGGCTTTTTAATGTAAGCACTGCCATTTCGTTTACATTACTGCTGAGGAATACCTCTAGTGGACACTCAGACGGCCACTAGAGGTGTTTCCTAGTCGAGACATGAATGCCGCCCTATGAAGTATCTGCGCATGTGCGGCAAAGCTGCACATGTGCACCAGGGAGCAATGACGCTTCTGAATAGAGGCGTTTTATTGCTCCCTGCTCGCACCCTTCTATTTCGTCATTTTGACTAAATAGGGGACGCGGCATCAGGAGGATCCCAGCGCTGTATCCAGGTAAGTAAAACCCCTTCCCTGTAGTGACCCTTTCATGTTATTATTTTATCATTTATATAGCGCCAGCAAATTCCGTACAATGGGATAAACAACTCCTAGTTTAAGGAATAAGAATATACCCGGCGAGTAAAAATGCTAACCCCCCCAGATTTTTGGGGGTTCCTACGCCCATGAATGCATTGTGTGTGTAATGCATTGTGTGTTTTTCTGTGTGCAAGGGGTGCATTGTGTGTGATTGTGTGTGTGTGATGGATGTCAATCCCTCCCCCCTCTCTTGTCACTCTCTTCTCCCCCCTTTGTCCCTCTCTCCTCCCCTTCCCCACTCTCATTCCCCTCCCCTGTCATTCTCCCTCCCCCTCTGTCAATTTTCTTTTCTCCCTCCCCCCTGTCAATTTTCTCCCTCCCCTGTCAATTTCTCCCTCCCCTGTCACTTTTCCCTCCCCACACTTCTTTCTCCCTCCCTGTCAATTTTCCCCTTCCCCTGTCAATTTATTTTTCTTTTCTCCCCCATGTCAATTCTCCCCCCTCCCCTGTCAATTTATTTCTCCCCTCACCGTTTCCCCAGCCTCCCCCTGTCAATTTATCTCCCCCTCCCCTACCTCTGTTGTAGCGTGGCCGAGCTCTGTATGGTCCGCGGGTACAGGGAACTTTTGTTTCCTGTACCTGGCTGGACTAGAAGGAAGTGCACACTCAGTGTGCACTCTCTGTTAGGCCGGCTGGGTACAGGAGACAGATGCTCCCTGTACCCGCGAACTATACAGAGCTCGGCAACGCTACAGTGAGGTAGTGACAGGAGGGAGCGCTGCCCTCCTGTCAGCCCCTTTCCTCATGCTGCGCCCTCATGGACGCACCAGCCCGGGCAAAGCTGCAGCCGCCTGAGGCTCTCTACAGAGTGCCCGGGCGGCTGCAGCATGAGGGGGGCCGGCGGTCCTGGCGGCGCCCCTTCCCAAGGGGCGCACTAGGCGGCTGCCTAGTCCACCTAACAGGTAGCGCCGGCCCTGGGTCCAGTGAGGGATAGGGACGAGAGGGATGGGGGCTGTAGTAGGTACAGGAAGGCATGGGGTGAGGTGGGTACAAGGAGAGATAGAGGCTGAGGAGTGTGCAAGAAGGCTTAGAGGCTGTGGTAGGTACAGGGAGGGATATGAATAAGAGCGATAGGGTTCTTGTGGGTGAAGGGGGCATGGGGTCTGGTAAGGTAAAGGTGGCATAGGGGCTCAGATGGGTAAAGGGGGCATATGGGCTGTGGTGGGTGAAGGGGGCATAGGGGCTGTAGTAGCTGAAGGGGGCAAAGGGGCTAAGATGGATAAAGGGGCATAAGGGCTGTGGTGGATGAATGGGGCATAGTGACTGGGATGGGTAAAGGGGGGCATATGGCCTAGGATGGCTGAAGGGGGGCATAAGGGTTCAGATGGTGAAAGGGGGCATATGGACTTGGATGGGTAAAGAGGGGCATAGTGTTTGGATGTTTGAAGGGGGTATATAGGCTGGGATAAGAGAAAGGGGGGGTGTAGGGGCTGGGATGGGTAGAGGGGGCACAGAGGGTGGGTAAAGGGACACAACGGCTGGGATGGTTAAAGGGAGGGCTCGGGGGCCGGCATGCGTGAAGGGGGGACACAGGGGCTGGGATAGGTAAAAGACGCACAGGGATGGGTGAAGGGGTTGGGATGGGTGAAGAGGGCATAGGGACTGGGATGGGTCAAGGGGGGTAGGGACTGGTATGGGTAAGGGGGCATAATGTCTGGGATGTTTAAAGGAGGCATATAGGCTGGGATGAGTGAAAGGGGGCATTGGGGCAGGGATCGGTAAAGGAGGGAACATGGGCTGGGTAAAGGGGGGCACAGGGTCTGGGATGAAGGAAGGGGGTCACAGGGTCGAGGATAGGGAATGGGGAACAGGGTCTGGGATGGGGACACAGAGTCTGGTATGGGGAAGGGGTGCTCAAGGGCTGGCGTGGGTGAAGGTGGAACAGGGGCTGGGGTGAATAAAGCGGGCACAGGTGCTGGGATAGGTAAAGGGGGCACTGGGGCTGGGATGGATAAAGGGAGCACAGTGGCTGGGTTGGGGAAGGGGGGCACAGAGTCTGGGATGAGGGAAGGGTGACAGAGTCTGGGATGGGGTAAAGGGGCTGGGTAAAGTGGACACATGGGGTTGGAATGAGTAAAGTGGGCACACTGGCTGAGATTGGTAAAGTGGGGCATAGGAACTGGGATGGTAAAGGATGCACAGGAGCTGGGATAGTCAAGGGGGCACAGGAACTGAAATGGGTATAGTGGGCACAGAAGCTTAAAAAAATATTTACATACCTGTCTGTCAGGCTTCAGCAGATTCTGGAGGAAAGGACAGGACAGGAAGAGGAGCTCCTGTGTGAGGAGAAAAGAGGCGGGCCCAGGAGAGCCCAGGCCCTGCCTCTTCCCATCACACTGTGCTCCGCACAGCCACAACATGGGGGAGACCTGGCAGGAGCAGCAGGATCACTGCCAGGTCTCACTGAGAAGGTGGGTGTGGAGGGGAGGCAGAAGGGGGAAAATTGGAGTACTGGAATATGTACAATTCTGGTTTTCTGGCTGTGGAGATCTCTGATCTGATCTCCCCAGCCAGAGCATGTTTGTGCAGCTGGCCGGGCCCCTGACTGCCTCGGTCCATGACCGATCATCTGCTCGAGTGGTCAGTCCGCCCCTGCCGGAATTTTAATTCAAACTGTATCCTGACTGGTTGACAATATCAAGCAGCCATTCAGAAGGCAGCTTCTATTTAGAGTTATAGCTAAGTGTTAGTTTTCCCTGTGATCTAACACTTCAACATATGTACTTTCATTTGTATCGTGTTATATTTTTTTTTTTAAAAGCTATATGCGCTAACATTTCACTTGGAGTTCTGTCCTCCCCTATTTTTTATACATATATGCATGATATTCTATTAGATCAGATTTTGCCTATTTTCACATCTAAATGTCATTTCAACACACACACACACTTTTCAAAATTCAAAACTAGCCCATTATTTATCTCCCATAAGTTGTACACATTTGACACACATGATGCACATTAATCCTTTAACCCCTTAAGGACGGAGGCAATTGTCCAAGTTCTGAACCAAAATAAAAGTCAGAATAACATACAGGGTGTTCTGAATCAATCGTTTAACTCTATATGGGTTAAACAATTCAGATGCACAGATAGAGATGGGCAGTGAAGGCAATAATTTGTAGAGTTCTTCCTAACTCCTCTATTGTAACAGACTTTACACTTTTTGTGGGCTGTGCGAGGACTAGGGAAGTGTCTTCCATATCTTCAGATTGCAATGGCGATGGGATGGATTAGGGGAACCACAGGCTGGGGTATCAAAATAAAATACATTTTTAAATAAATCTTTGCTTATTCAGTATTGGACGGAGGAGATCCTATACAATGTTGCTGTTTGTGCCCACAGAATCAGGGCAGCCTGGTGGATCTAGTTGATTATCTTTTCCTGCTTAAATGTGAAATGCCAAGGCATACCCAGTGTTGCATTCACACAACTAATAAAATGCAATCACATAGTGAACACAGTTTAATTGCTTGAAAAGCAGGCTTTATTTGAACTTCATAAGGTATATTTCTGCTCAGGGGTGTAATTTTCTGTAAATGTTTTCAAACGTTATCAGTTAGGGGCTTAATTTTGTGTATTTATCCCTCTTCATAATCTCTAGAAAAAGATGAGTAGCTAGGTTGGGACGCTTTTATGCCCGTAACTCCTAATATTGTTTTTTTTCATAATTCAATGAAAAAATCCATTACTAGCATAAGCGTCCAAAATCTCTTTAGTGGGGTGCCTCATATTCTTCCTGCTGTTGTGAGAATTGGGATTGTCAGCAAGATATTGGTTGGCATCCAAATGTGCCATTTGTTATAAACATGTTTAAGTTAGTCTAATTATTAATTATTCATTGTCATTAGTCTACTCCTACCCTTATCTTTTTGTCACTATACCCCACTCCCTCTAGCATGTAAGCTCATTGAGCAGGGCCCTAAACCCCTCTGTTCCTGTATGTTCAACTTCTTTGGTTATAACTACATGTTTGTAGTAGTCAAACATTGTAGTCAGCTCATTGGCCAGTTTGGGGTGACAAATGGCCCCCACTGACAGAGATGAGCCCTAGGTATCCATAAATACCTGGGTCTACTGGTTTTAACCCTGATTACGCTGTACTGGCGTCTATGGGGACTTATTTTTAAGAGCCTTATACAGCACTCACTTTGAGCACTACATACAGCTCATCCGTCATTCTGGGGCCACTAGAAATACCTGGGGCCTCCTGATGTGAGCATGAATTTAACCCTGCTCACGCTAAAATGTTAGGACATGTCAATACGCACTAACAGCGTTAACGCCCAGTATAGTTAGGATGTACTGACATGTCCTAACGTTGTTAAAATGTTAAAGAGAAACTGTAAGCACAATAAGCACTACTCAATGTATTAATTATGATGCTAAATGTTTGTGTGCGCCATCCCCAGGTTTTGGTTTTTAAACAGTTTATTATGAGCAAAAGGTAGAGGGATTGATTCCTCTGTCCATAACAAAGAAGAAAAACATTTGGTTTCTCCTTTTATAAACATTAACACATTTATATAAAGTCTTTGCATATGTTCCTTGAATAAATTAAGCTTGCACGCTCTTTCAAAATTAGATCTGTTTTAACGTACAACGTTTTTTATAACTCCAAAAGAGAGGCTAATAAGAAAAAAGAAAGCTAAACTTTTTTCATTGTTAGAGGTTTGTAACAAGTAACTAAGAGGCTCTAGAAATATCTCATTGTTTAATAAACATGAATATTACACACAAAAAAAATAATTAAAAGTGTTTTCATATATATTCATAAGGAATAATCTTAAGACAAAAGAAAAATAGGCAAAGAAAAATGTTTTTGCTTTAGTAACTATACTACATAAAAAAGAACCTAATTATAATTAAAAGTAATTCCTTTTCATTAAGGATTTTTTTTTATATAGGTGTGAAATGTAACAAATTGAGTATTCCCTTTTTGCTTTACTATTTTTTTACAAAAATTTTTTTTTTAGAATTGTGTTTAGGTTATCACACATTTTTTCTATAACAGCATTAAGATGACAAACTCCCTCTATTAGTTATTTATTTCATCTAGACTCCCCTGAATAGGGTAATTGTTAAGGAATTAGGATGTTATATTATATCCTTCATTGCAATATAAGGGACTAGTGATTTTAAGTGTAAACACGTCACTGAAATCATCACTGGGGGGAACATAGAACCCAATGTGATCAGACTGCACCGGAAGCTGGAAGGAACTGCTTATGGTTGGCATGGGTGTGTATATCTGTTTGAGCAGGATTGTGGGTACACAATCGGGAGGCTCACCATTATTTTAAGTTGCTTTTAGTGATTTTTTTTTGATTTTTTTTTAAATAAAGAGTATTGTTCTGCATTTTTGGGTTTCTGTCTATCTTGTGAAATTGAAAGCAAAAATAAAATAAAATTACCTCACAGATAAGCTCACAGCTATGATCCATAACACTATGGAGGAATTCAACAAGGTTTGGAAGCTTGACAGCTAGAGAGAGAGTTAAATTAATAGTAGGCAGTCTCTGGTGTTGGGTTTTTTTCTTTCTTTCTTTTATTCTTTCTTTTGCTAGTTTCATTATTACCTGTATTAAAGGTTATTTGATGTATGCTCAGTGTACCTTCTTGTTCAAGAAACTTCATCCTTGTGTCTCTTGGAGGCCCTGTCCAGGCTATGTAACCATATCTACACTTTTTATGAACAGTGCTAAGTGGATCTTGGAGTCTTCAGGAATGAGGATGGAGTTTCATTCACACCATGTCAATCTATATATGCGTCATTGATTAGGTTGTACAATGTACCTGTATACACACTATCACTTACATTGTGAATACCTCGATTCTTTCTTGATTGAAGGGCTGATTTGTTATGTTTTATTGAAAAATTGGTACAGTATTATAGTTTATTGTCTGATATTGTCTGTGCATCTCCAAGTACCAGTTACTAAATAAAGAATTAAAAAAAAATATTATATATATATATATATATATATATATATATATACACATATAAATATATATATTGCCAAATTTCTGTTGTGTATATATAGTAACCATTGGTAGTTCTGCTACTGGGTGACATTCAGTATGTGTAACTGCTACAGTGTATTGAGATTCAGGTGGATTTTAAAGGGACACTAACATCATATCACTCTGCCCTGGCACCCCCATTGTTAGTAAACAATTTAACCGCCTTACTTGGGGTCCACCAGGCCCATCTCGTCTCTCCATCTCCATTACTAACACTAGAGGTTCAAACTAGATTTAATCACATGGCAAAAAAAAATAACAAAAGGCAAATATAATAGTATTTATATTATATGCTGGTGAGATAGCTCAATGGGCTAATGCATCATCAGCCCTTAGGTTGCAGGTTCAAATCCTTGGTACATTCCTGGTTAAATACTTTGTTATTATTATTATTATTATTCATTCTCATTACAATATTGTAAAGCAAGCCATACATAGAACCCACAAACTATAGGCACATTGAAAACATAAAAATATCGATTTTTGTTGTGTTGTTTCCTAGAAATGCAAAATTCAGGTTCCCATTTTAATACAATATTAATGACTAGGTGGTGATGATCCAAATCCGATAAGTGTAATTTCTATACAGCAATACAGTAACTCAGTTATTGACCGTGACACTGAACAGAATACCTCTCAAAGCTCTTAATAAATCAATGAGCGGATCTTTCTTTGGTATTAAATAATCTGACGTAGAATGTAATCAGATAGAGGTTATCTAAAGATAAGGTATGCGAGCAGCAAAGTATAACAAATAAGCCTTATAATCCAGTTGTGAAAATCTACGATTCTTCACTTCTTTTCTAAAATTCACAGGTTGAATTTTCAACGCAAAATTAGAACATGCTTATAATGCTGGCATAAAGATGGCTTAGATTTCAAACTAGTTAGGACAATGTTTAATGATTTTGGCTCATCCCTTCTAAAACTGTCAAAATAATCTGGTACCTGCGTGCATTAAAATGGTATTTTGTGGCGGGTTTTCTTTTAGGGAGCTTGATTTTAAACCTATAAACTGAAATGCGTTCAATTTAGAGTGCACTGTGGTGTATCAACACTACAGGCAGCAAAAGTACTGCAGCTTGCTGTAGTGGTTATGGTGCTTGACATCATCTTCCAATGAGTCTTAAAACTTATTTTAACATGATTAATAAATAATTGTATGTTTGATATATACCATTCTATCTGTGCAACAGAGACTACATGTTTCAGTGTTAAGAATGCAGGCTGCTACTGTTACTGACAGTTAGTCACTGCTACATGCGTAATAGACTTGCTTATGCATATAATTGACAGAGGGACAACAACTCAATTAACTCAACCTGCTAATGTATTATTTCTTATCTTAAGTATGTGAAAAGCAAAATTAAAGGAAGAGTGGCCTTAGCCTTGTTTGCATGAGAGTCACACTTCCTAATAATTTAAATTGCGAATCTGGCCATGGGGTGGTATCTGCAGAATGATTGTGAGCAGTTAATATGATTTTTTTCCAGCTATTTAACCAGCTCTGCAAACACTAAATAGTAGTACTGGGACAGTGACAGATCAGGGTCGCCTGGAAAAATTGGCATTGTTAGTTCTCCTTATCTAGAAAATGCAATAATTATTCAGTATACAATAAAAACGTTTGTCACAATTTAAAAAATTGTAACACATTGATATACCATATTCTGTTTGAAACAAACAACTTTCAGACAAAATATTTAAGTTTGAAACAAAATATATTCATTTTCTGCAGTGTAAAAGCCCAGATAGTACAATTACACAATAAAATAAACACTTAGATGGAACTTTAAAGCGGCACTCAATCTCCTCCTCTTGTAACCAACCTTTCCTCAATCTCCTCCTCTTCTCCACCTCTCTCAGGATCTGTTATTCTTTTCTTCCTGTCTTCTTTAGTTTTCTTTAAAATCATAAGACAAAGTAGGGACTCTTTGCCTTATGGAGGATTCCTCCGCCTAACCAGCTATGACCAGCGGAGGAGCAAAGTGTGCTTCATTTCCGCTGGTCAGAGCAATTTCCCATAATTCTTACCTTTCCTCTGTGATCTCGCGATGCTTCCTGTCATTTTAGACGAAATTGCCAAATTGCGTTCTAACTGAATGAGAACAGTATGTTTGTTTCTTTTAGAACTCAATTTGGCACTTTCTTCGTATCGAAATTTCATTTGAAATCACCGCGAGTAGGGGCATGTCTATTAAAAGGTGACTGCTCAGTAGGCCCCCCCCCCGACCTCCACCCCTGAGCATGACAGTGCCGCTTTAAAGTTCCATCTAAGTGTTTATTTTATTGTGTAATTGTACTATCTGGGCTTTTACACTGCAGAAAATGAATATATTTTGTTTCAAACTTAAATATTTTGTCTGAAAGTTGTTTCAAACAGAATATGGTATATCAATGTGTTACAATTTTTTAAATTGTGACATAAACATTTTTATTGTATACTGAATAATTATTGCATTTTCTAGATAAGGAGAACTAACAATGCCAATTGTTAGTGGGTGGAGGCCATAAATTACAATGGGGGGGACCTACTGTCCTCCCCCCCCCGGCCCCCACCCTTGAGCGGTGCTTGGGGGCCATAAAGATAATGGGGGGGGACCTACTGTCCTCCCCCCGGTCCCCATCCCTGGTCGGCGGGTGGGGGCCCTAAGACAAATCCCCCCCATCAAAGGTGACTATGGGTCCCCAAGCACCTAGTCACCCACCCCCCCCACCCCAAAAAAACATTACCCCCTACCTACCCCACTCACCCTAAAAAATAGTGAGGGGGGAATAAAATAACTAACCTGAAAAGAAAAATTCAACTTCAATCTTCATTTTTCAACCCCCAAAAAGGCCAAATAAAAAAACCATCATACCCGTTGAACTTAAAATAAAAAAAAAAAACAGAGCGCAAAAAAAAAAAACAGACGAAAAACAAAAAACCAGAGCACAAAAAAAAGGATCCGTCTTCACCCATGGAGGGCTTTGAACAGACTGAGCTCTGCAGGGCAGGGCAAGGCTTATAATTAGGCTAAGAACACTCTGATTGGTTGGTTTAAGCCAATCAGAGTGCTTTGTGTCATTTTACACAGCGTGGGAAAGTTCTTTGGAATTTTCCCACGCTGTGTAAAATGACAAAGAGCACTCTGATTGGGTGGCTTGAAATCCATCCAATTAGAGTGCTTTATGTAATTTTACACAGCGTGGGAAAGTTCCTTGGAATTTTCCCACAAAGAGCACTCTGATTGGTTAGATTCCAAAGAGCACTCTGATTGGTTAGATTCCAAGCCCACCAATCAGAGTGTTATGAGTCAAATTACACAGCGTGGGAAAATTCCAAAGAACTTTCCCACGCTGTGTAAAATGACACACAGCACTCTGATTGGGTGGCTTGAAATCCATCCAATCACAGTGCTCTGTGTCATTTTACACAGCGTGGAAAAAATTCCAAAGAACTTTCCCACGCTGTGTAAAATGACACAAAGCACTCTGATTGGATGGTTTTTAAGCCACCCAATCAGAGTGCTTTGTGTCATTTTACACAGGTGGGAAAATTCCAAAGAACTTTCCCACGCTGTGTAAAATGACTCAGAGCACTCTTATTGGCTTAAACCAACCAATCAGAGTGTTCTTAGCCTAATTGCAGGGCGGGGCAAGGCTTTATAAGCCTTCCTCCACTCTGCAGAGCTCACTCTGCGCGGAGCCCTCCATGGGTGAAGATGGATTAGTTTTTTTGCGCTCAGGTTTTTTATTTTATTTTAAGTTCGCCGGGTATGATGGTTTTTTTTTTGGCCTTTTTTGGGGCTGAAAAATTAAGATTTTAGAAAAAAGACGTCAAATGGTAAGTTTAATTTTTCTTTTCAGGTTAGTTATTTTATTCCCCCCTCACTATTTTTTAGGGTGAGTGGGGTAGGTAGGGGGTAACTTTTTTTTGGGGTGGGTGACTAGGGCCTTGGGGGGGGGATTTGTCTTAGGGCCCCCACCCGCCACCCAGGGCTGGGGGCCGGGAGGACAGTAGGTACCCCCCTCATTATCTTTATGGCCCCCACCCACCGCTCTATGGACCCTTCATAGAGTGAGGGAGGACATGGGGGGCTTAGGAAGTGGCGGGGAGCACTGCTCCCTGCCGCTTCTATCTTTACATATTACAAGGCAGGAGCTGCGCGCTGGTAGCTTCCTCCTTGTAACAAACTGAACGAACAAACGAACACTGATACACAGTGTTTGTTTGTTCGTCTGATTTTTCTATTCATTCATTCATCTTTCTGACGAATGAATGAATAGATGAAATTCCCGTTCGCATGCCCAAGTGTTTCACTGGGCATGTGCGGGAATCTCACAGCGCTATCTAGTGTGGGCAGATGACGTGTCCCACAGGGACTTCCTCTACCCAACAAAGATGGCGGTGCCCTGAATATAGATCTGGGCAGAAAATAAAGAATAAAACAATAGGTAATATGGGAGGCTTAGGGGTAACTAGGGGGTCAGTTAGATGTAGTGGAGTCGGGAGGGGGGGGTTAAAAA